>WNWK01040924.1:0-16725 GCA_009830355.1 Cherax destructor
TCTCAACCTGGTCCTAGTGGCATTAACCCTTTGACTGTTTCGGTCGTATATATACGTCTTACGAGCCAGTGTTTCGGACGTATATATACTCACAAATTCTAGCGGCTTCAAATCAAACAGGAGAAAGCTGGTAGGCCCACATATGAGAGAATGGGTCTGTGTGGTCAGTGTGTGTGGTATAAAAAAAATCCTGCGCAGCACGCATTGCATGAGAAAAAAAAAACTCTGACCGTTTTTTTTGGATTCAAACGCCGACTTTCAGGTATATTTTCGTATAGTATTTATGGTTGTATTATCTTTTTCGTGGTCTAATGTGATAGAATGGAAAACATATTACTGGAATAGAGATGATTTTGATTAGTTTCATGATGAAAACGATCTTGAAATTGAGCTCAAAGTAGTGGAAATGTTCAATTTTTGCCAATGTTCAAGAGTAAACAAATCACGCCACGCGTCCAATACACATCAACTGGTGAGTCTAATGTTCTTTCACAAGTGCACAGATATTATTTATATCATTTTTACAATTATGCAATAGTCTGCATAATAATAAATATTCTATTTTTTGAGTGAATAAAAAATCAAAATAGAAAGCAAGAGTAATATAAGAGGGGCCTAAAGACGTGACTAATGAACAGATAACATCTTATTTTAGTGCCAGGAATGTCTGCATATTTTTTTCTGGACCCTATTTTGAAATTAACATCTTTTTTATTTTGCATGAAATTGGCAAAATTGCCAATTTCTGACCATTTTATTGGGTAGTTGAAATCAGTAAATTGGTGGTTTCTTGTACTCAATTGATAGAACAAATGGAGTTCTAAAGAAATAGCTATGATTTTGGTCGACTGTAAAAATGGAATTGGCCGAAAATAGGGCTCAAAGTTGGCGAAATCACCGATGCGTATATATCGCTGACATCGCTAACTTTGCAAGAACATAATTCCCTAAGTTTTCCATCAAATTTCGTACTTTTGGTGTCATTACCATCAGGAAAAGATTCTCTATCATTTCATGAGATTTTTTTTTTTTTTTTCCAAAATTTTGTGACATAGAATGACAGTTTCAGAAAGGGGCCTCCAACAGTCAAAGGGTTAAAAGAAAAAGGCAAGTAACCCCAGAAAAGAACTTGCCACCTACAGTGTTAATGGAAGGGGATTTCCCTTCCAAACACTAGCATACTACTCCATCCTCTCCCCTCCTCCCGTCTTCCACACATCAACAACTCTGATAAATGTAAGTGACATGTTATTTTACTATTATTTCTTTATTTCTCATAAAATTGTGTGTAATTGAATGTCTATATGTTGTAAAAAAATATTGTATTTTAATAGTTTTGGATGTCTGGAACGGATTAATTTTATTTCCATTATTTCTTATGGGAAAAATAGAATCGGAGTTCGTCCAAATCGGTGTTCGACGGGCCCTCTGGAACGGATTAATAACGAGAACCGGGGGTTGACTGTAATGGGAAAGGAAAGCATCAACAGAGACAAAGCCAGGACTCAGATTCATACAAGGAAAGTTGTGAATAAGGAAGGATTCAACAAGATGACGACTGTGAAAGTTGGACGTAGGGTAGACAGTTTTAGCAGAAGACCAATTAACCCTTTAAGGGTTTCTGCGGTACTAGTACGGCTTACGCGCCAGGGTTTTTGTCATACTAGTACGCCTAAATTCTAGCGCCCTCAAATCAAGTGGAAACAGGCTGGTAGGCCTAGATGTGAGAGAATGGGTCTGTGCGGTCAGTGTCTACCTGGAGAGAATTCCAGGGGTCAACGCCCCCGCGGCCCGGTCTGTGACCAGGCCTCCTGTTGGACCAGAGCCTGATCAACCAGGCTGTTACTGCTGGCCGCACGCAGTCCAACGTACGAACCACAGCCCGGCTGATCAGGTACCGACTTGAGGTGCCTGTCCAGTGCCTGCTTGAAGACAGCCAGGGGCTTGTTGGTAATCCCCCTGATGTATGCTGGGAGGCAGTTGAACAATCTTGGGCCCTTCACACTTATTGTGTTGTCCCTCAACGTGCTAGTGGCACCCTGCTCTTCATTGGGGGATGTTACATCGCCTGCCAAGTCTTTTGCTTTCGTACGGAGTGATTTTTGTGTGCAAGTTTGGTACTAAGCCCTCGAGAATTTTCCATGTGTATATAATAATGTATCTCTCCCGCCTGCGTTCTAGAGAGTACAGGTTTAGGAACTTCAAGCGTTCCCAGTAGTTGAGGTGGTTTATCGCACTTATGCGTGCGGTGAAGGTTCTCTGCACATTTTCAAGGTCAGCAATTTCACCCACCTTAAAAGGTGCAGTTAGTGTGCAGCAATATTCCAGCCTAGATAGAACAAGCGATCTGTAAAGTGTCAACATGGGCTTGGCATCCCTGGTTTTGAAGGTTCTCATTATCCATCCTGTCATTTTTCGAGCAGATGCAATTGTTACATTGTTATGGTCCTTGAAGGTGAGATCCTCTGACATGATCACTCCCAGGTCTTTGACATTAGTTTTTCGCTCTATTGTGTGGTTGGAATTAGTTTTGTACTCCAATGAGATTTTAATTTCTTCACGTTTTCCGTATCTGAGTAATTGAAATTTCTCATCATTGAACTTCATATTGTTTTCTGCAGCCCATTTAAAGATTTGGTTCATGTCTGCTTGGAGTCTAGCTGTGTCTTCAACGGTGGACACTGTCATACAGATTCGGGTGTCATCTGCAAAGGAAGACACAGCACTGTGGCTTATCTCCCTGTCAATGTCTGATATGAGGATGAGGAATAGGATGGGAGCAAGTACTGTGCCTTGTGGAACAGAGCTTTTCACAGTAGCTGCCTCAGACTTTACTCTGTTGACTACTACTCTTTGTGTTCTACGTGTTAGGAAATTATAGATCCATCTACCAACTTTTCCTGTTATTCCTTTATCACGCATTTTGTGTGCTATTTCACCATGGTCACACTTGTCAAAGGCTTTTGCAAAATCTGTGTATATAACATCTGCATTCTGTTTATCTTCTAGAGCATCCAGGACCTTGTCGTAGTGGTCCAGTAGTTGGGACAGACAGGAGCGGCCTGCTCTAAACCCATGCTGTCCTGGGTTGTGCAATTGATGGGTATCAAGATGGGTGGCAATCTTGCTTCTTAGAACCCTTTCAAAGATTTTTATGATATGGGACGTTAGCGCAATTGGTCTGTAGTTCTTTGCTATTGCTTTACTGCCCCCTTTGTGGAGCGGGGCTATGTCTGTTGTTTTTAGTAGCTGCGGGACGATCCCAGTGTCCATGCTCCCTCTCCATAGGATGTTAAAAGCATGTGATAGGGGCTTCTTGCAGTTCTTGATGAACACGGAGTTCCATGAGTCTGGGCCTGGAGCGGAGTGCATGGGCATGTCATTTATTGCCTTTTCGAAGTCATTTGGCATCGTGTGCACAGTATAAAAAAATCCTGCACCACACAGTGCATAATGAGGAAAAAAAACTCTGACCGTGTTTTTGGTTCAAAACAGTGACTTTGCAGTCTATTTTCGTATAGTATTTATGCTTGTACAGTGGACCCCCGAGTTACGAGCACCTCGGAAATCGTACAATTATGTAAGTGTAATATTGTAAGTGCTTTTGTAAGTGTATTTTTTGGGGGTCTGAAAAATGACTAACCTACTTGACATTATTCCTTAAGAGAGAAAATTCGTTCAGTAATGGCACTTGAGCAGCCTCCTGGAATGAATTATGCTCGTAACTTGGTGGTCCACTGTATTCTCGTTTTTTTAGTCTCATTTGATAGAATGGATAATATATTACAGAAATAGAGATAATTTTGACTGATTTCACGATGACAAGTACATGTACCTTGAAACTGAGCACAGAGTAGCGAAAATGTTTGATTTTTGCCGATGTTCAAGAGTAAACAAATCACGCCATGCGTCCAATACACATCAACTGGGTAGTCTAATATTCTTGCACAAGTGAGCTGATATTATTTATATCATTTTTACAATGATGCAGTTGTATACATAACAGTAAATCTTCTATTTTTGTGAATAAAAATTCAAAATGGAAAGCAAAAGTAATATTAGAGGGGTCTGGAGACGTAACTAATGAACAGATAAAATGTTATTTCAGTGCCAGGAATGTCTGTCTCGTTTATTCTGGACCCTATTTTGAAATTGGCATCTTTTGAAATTTGTGTGAAATTGGCCAAATTGCCAATTTCTGACCACCTTATTGGGTAGTTGAAATCGGTAAATTGGCAGCTTCTTATACTCAATTGATAGAACAAATGGAATTCTAGTGAAATAGCTATAATTTTAGTAGACTGAAACATTGGAATTTGCCAAAAATAGGGCTCAAAGTGGGCGAAATCGTCAATGCGTAAATGTCATCGATACCGCTAACTTCGCTAGAGCATAATTCCGTTAGTTTTCCAACAAATTTCATAATTTTGGTGGCATTATGATCGGAAAAAGATTATCATTTCATAAGAAAAAATATTTTTTTTTCCGAAAAATTTACGACCCTGAGAACGAGTTTGGGAGAGGGCCTCGTGACGACTCCCAAAGGGTTAATAGGATGACTGTGATCTCTGACATGACAGAAAAGAGCATTATTGGTGTCGGCAAGCCTAACACTATTTTTGTGCTCCTTAAGTTTGTCAGAAAGAGATCAGCCAGTTTCTCCAAAGTACTGAAGAGGACAGGAGGAACAAGAAATAGAGTAGACACCAGGAGCACCTAAAGAGGGAGGAGAGGTATGAACTAGATTAGTGCGAAGAGTGTTAGTCTGGCGGAAAGTAAGTTTGATGTCTAAGGAACGGAGAGAGCTGTTGAGATTAGAGAGACCGGAAATGTAGGGAAGACAGAGGACAGGAGAGTTCCCAGGAGTAGAGAGTTTGGGAGAGAAGAAAGTCCGTTTAGCACGTGAGAAGGCTGAATCTATGAAATGGGAAGGGTAGCCAAAGCGGGAAAATGAATTATGAAGAGTGGAAATTTCTACTTCAAGGAACTGAGGATCACAAATGCAGAGAGCACGGAGAAAGAGGGAGATAAGAACACTTTTTTTGACAGAGGAAGCATGATAAGAAAAGTAGTGAATGTACATGCCACTGTGCATAGGCTTGCGGTACACGGAAAAGGCAAAACCTGTAACTGAGTGCTGGACATGAACATCAAGGAAAGGAAACAAGGAATTAGATTCCCATTCAGCTTTAAACTTAATGGAAGGGGAAAGATTATTAAGAGGAGCAAGAAATGGTAGGAAGAGACTAGAGTCATGAGGCCAAAGAGCAAAGATGTCATCTACATAGCAGAGCCAGAGTGAAGGGCGCACATCAATAGTAGGAAGAAGAACAGTCTCGAAGTATTCCATGTAAAGATTAGCAAGAACAGGAGATAGAGAAGAGCCCATAGCGACACCGAAGGTTTGAGAATAATATTTACCTTGGAAGGAAAAGGAAGAGTCCACACAAAGGCGGATAAGATCAAGAAAGACATCGGTAGGTATAGGGAGATGAAGTAACCCTTCATTGGCCTTCTCTCTGAGAAAATTAAGGACATCATCAAGAGGGACATTAGTGAAGAGGGACTCAACATCAAGACTAAGCATCTTGCAGGTCGGGAGAGAGCGAACCCATTCGATGAAGTCTTGAGAGTGACGAAGGTGGGCAGGAGAAAAAGTACCAAGAAAGGGAGTGAGGGTTTTGGCTAGCCAAGAAGCAGGAGAATAAGAGACAGAACCTCAAGAGGATATGATGGGACGCAGAGGAATATCAGGTTTGTGAGTTTTGGGAAGGCCATAGAAATAGGGCAGAGGGGGACAGATAACACGAAAACTTTGAACAAGGTTAAAGTCAGAAGGACAGAGGTCGGAGAGAATCCTTAGTTTCTTGATGCGATCGAGAGGGTTGGAAATGAGGAGAGTGTAGGTACGTGAGTCAGAGAGCAAGACATTGGCTTTACGGAGGTAATCCTCACGATCGAGGATAACTACCGTTGATAGCAAGTTGATAGTGGCGAGGAAGGTGATGGTTCTTAGAAAACAGGCTATCAAGAACAGGAAGGAGAGCATCACGAAAAGTGGATAAATCAGGAAGATTATTATCATGAGAGCGAGACTGGCAAAAAGAATCAAAAGAGCTAATCATGTCAATACCAGCGAGACGAGTAGGTGAAAGACCAAAGCCAAGCAGTTCAAGCTCATGTTGAGTGTGTGTGACAGAAGACAGATTAGTAACACAGTCGGTAAGGGAGAATTTAGACCAAGCGCTATCTGAGATGAGACGAAGTTTATTCTGTAGTTTAGAAGAATGCATTTGTGAATTAAGGCGAGCAGTGTCAAAAGCAATGGTAGTGAGAAGATTACAGAGATATTGTGGAAGAGAAGAAAAGAGAGCACGTTGATGCTGACGAAGAGTAAAGAAGGCATCTTCAACCTGAGACTTAGTAGAAATAATGAGTTGTTGGAGTAAGAGACGGGCATGATCAGGAAAGGGAGTGCCCAGTGGGTTGGGTTTCAGGAAATGGGAGAAGGAAGGGGGGCAAAACTTGTTCAGCAAGACAGTCATGTAAAAAGCGAAGCTGATTCTTACGATGCCTGGTAGCAATAAGAGCAGCCTCATAAGAACGAAAGAGGTTTTTAAAAGAAGGAAGAAAATTAAAAAAGTTGGAAAGAAAAAGACGTTTACCTGTGGGGTCCATAAATAACAAAAAAAAACAGACACAAAACCGTGATTGGAACAATACACAAATAACCCACATATAGCAGTGAGGAGCTTATGACGACATTGTGGTCCGACTTGGCTGATCTCTCTGACAGACTTAGGGAGCACAAAAATTGTGTTAGGCTTGGCAACACCAATAACACTCTTTTCTGTCTTGTCAGAGATCACAGTCATCCTATTGATTGGTCTTCTGCTAAAACTGTCTACCCTACGTCCAACTTTCACAGTCGTCGTCTTGTTGAATCCTCCCTTATTCACAACTTTCCTTGTATGAATCTGAGTCCTGGCTTTGTATGTGTTGATGCTTTCCTTTCCCATTACATTGTTAAATGCTCCAAACTTCAAAACACCCGTGACTTAACCTGATTCTTTTTTCCTTCTCCCTCTTCCCCTTTCCTCTTTCTCCTCTGTGTTTTCTTTCTTTTGCCTTGTTTATGTGGTTCATTATTATCTTTTTTCCCCCTGTGTTCTTGCCCCTAACCTATGTGGGCCACTAGCCCCCTTACAGTGCTCCTCTTTCTTAGTATTTGACTGACTCCACTACTACTACTACTACAACCACTACTACTACCACTACTACTCCTCCATCACTTTCTCTTGTTCCCGCCCCTGTCAGCTGCCTATTTAAACCTTCTCCTTTGTAAATGATCCAAGTCAGACCGAAACGTCGTCGTAAGCTACTCTCTGCTATAGGCGGGTTGTGTATCATTTCTCTTTACTTAGGGCATAGGTTATTGGACATTCTGTCAGGATGACACTACCAGTGGTATCAGAAATGAAAGGATGTTGCACATGGGTTATTATCGAGGTTTTTTATATTTCCTTGACCACTTGTGGCCACATCCATCTCAAAGCCACTGAACTCTGGGTCAACATCACTTTCCTCTTAAAAGGGGAGTGTTAACATATGACAGTGAATCCCTGGTGTTTGCCACGCCGTTTGCTTTAACTGGCGCTCAATTGAACTGGTGCTCCCACAACGTACTAAGTGGTCCCAGATTTTTTTTAATACTGCGCACACTGAGTGTTAAGACCCATTCTATACTGACCAGGCATCTCAGGCCAATCGTGCCAAATTTGGAGGCAGGAAAAATAAAACGTAGATCTACGTTTGGAGTGCTAGCGATACAAACGTAGATCTACGTTTGGACAGTTGAAGGGTTAAACTACATCTGCCACTTCTCCGACCACTGTATCAGTCTATTCAAATCTTCCTGGAGTGCTCTAATGTTCTCATTTGAATGACTTGGACAGCCTATTTTGGTGTCATCGGCAAACTTGCTTATGTCGCTATTTATTCCCTCAGCTATGTCGTTTATGTAGATTGTGAACAACAAGGGGTCCAACACTGACCCCTGTGGAACACCGCTCATGACGCTTCCCCACTCAGATTTCTCCCCATTTATGCTGCCAATTTGTCAACCAAGACTCAATCCTGGAAAAAATTTCTCCTCCTATTCTGTGTGCCTTATTTTCCTCAATAGTCTCTGATGTGGGACTATCAAAAGGCTTACTGAAGTCCATATACACAATATCATATTCATTACAATGATCTACCTCCTCGAATACCTTAATGAAAAAAGTTAATAAATTCGTAAGGCAGGAATGCTCTTTTGTAAAACCGTGCTGAGATTCGTTGATCAATTTATGCTTTTCAAGATGGCTACGAATTGCCTCGGCAATTATTGATTCCATAAATTTTCCCACTATGGAGGTTAGGCTTATTGGTCTATAGTTCGAAGCTAAGGACCTGTAACCTGCTTTGAAAATAGGTATCACATTTGCCATTTTCCACTTATCTGGCACTATGCCAGTTTGTAGTGATATGTTGAAAAGATTAGTCAAAGGTTTGCTAAGCTCCTCTTTACATTCCTTTAGAACCCTTGCGTACAGTTCATCATGTCCTGGGGATTTGTTAGGTTTTAATTTTTCTATTTGTCTAAGGACCATGTCACTTGTGACCCTAATCGTGCATAGTTTATTATCGTCCCGTTCTACATAATTTATTATTTCTGGAATATCGCTAGTATCTTCCTGTGTAAAAACTAAGAGGAAGTAAATGTTAAAAATTCTACACATTTCCTTATCACTGTTGGTGAGCTGACTTGAGTAACTTTTGAGTGGGCCTATCTTGTCCCTAATCTTACTTCTGTATACCTGAAAGAATCCTTTTGGGTTAGTCTTCATTCTCTTGCAACTTTAACCCTTTCAGGGTCCGTGCCGTAGTTCTACGGCTAAATTCTAGCGGCCTCAAATTTAGCGCAAGAAGGCTGATAGGCCTACATCTAAGAGAATGGGTCTGCGTGGTGAGTGTGCGCCGTAAACAAAAAATCTAGGCGCCCGCATGGCATTGTGGGAACGCCGTCTCAGTAAGCTTTGTTCACCATGCCTCGCGGCAAGGCAGCTCTCACTCCGAGGCGAATTGGGACTCTCCTCTTCCTAACTGATAGTTCTAACTCTGATGGAAGTGGAAAGGAAGAGGAATTCTATGGTTTTGATCGAGTTGTGACCGAAAGAAATGATCAGGATATCGAAAATAGTGCGGAAAATCCTGATGATCCCAACCTTCTACCTCAGCTGGTGGCGGCGCCTCTCAGTCACGTTCAGTGGTACATAGGCGCAAGAGAAAACTAATATTTTTGCGTGGCCTGGGCTCAGACTTGAGTAATGGTGATGATAGTGACGTGGACATTGATTTTATTGCTCTTGATGACCATTCGAGTAGTGATAATGATGAATCATATTCTCCAGTGAAGCGTCAGTATATACGCCGTCGCATGCGCTCGGGTAGTGTTCCCTACGCAGTTCCAAGGGGACGGAGTACATCTAGGAGTACATCCCGGAGTACATCCCGTGGTCCTACACCAGGAATAGACAGTGAAAGTGAGGATGATGTGGCTACACTTGGTATGGATAGATCACAGGCATCAGTAGGTGGTGGTAATGGTGGTGATAGTGCCAGGGCCACGCATGACGCACCAGCCCACGCTGGGACCCACGCCGCTGATTCATCAGATCCAGGACAAAGCTGAGTGTCATCCACTACCACACCACAACCACAACCAGCTTATAATGTCCAGTATCCACCAGCAAACCGCATCTGGGATTGGCAGCAAAATCCCAATTTTGTTCCCAATCCCCATCAGTTTGACGACTCAAAGTGGAATCCTACCAACTTGTTCCATTGGAAACAATGCAAATGAACTGGAATTCTTTGAACTATTCTTTGACCAGCCATTGATGGAAACTATTGTCAAGGAAAGTAACAAGTATTTTGAGTACACCATGGCAAATACGCTCATATCACCACAGTCAAGACTACACCGGTAGAAAGAGACAACTGTGGCTGAGATGTATTTGTTTTTTGCAACAATTATGCTTTACCTCATGTCTATAAGAATAATATACAGTGGTCCCTCGGTTTTCGTGTTTAATCCGTTCCAGAGGGAGGCACTAAAACTGAAACACACGAAAACTGAAACCATTTTCCCAATAAGAAATAATGGAAATTCAATTAATCCGTTCCAGAAACCCAGAAGTTTTGAAAAAAAATTTTTGGGGGGCCTTAAAGATAGATTTACATGCACAAATGAATGAAATGAATGTGGCACTTACCCTTACTGAAGACTGATGTTGCTGGATGGAAGAGAGATAGGAGGGGAGAGGGTAGAGTCCCTAATTTTTGGAAGGGGAATCCCCCTCCATAAGGACTCTAGGTACCAAGTCCTCATCTGGGGTCACTTCCCTTCTTTGTCTTTTAATCCCACTAGGACCAGCTTGAGAGTCACTGCACACCTGTGGCACTAAATATCTCTCCAGAGAGCTCTGTGTCTGGCGTCTCTTTAAAATGTCCCTAAAATGGGAAAACAGATTGTCATTGAACATGTTGATGAGACGGATTCCAACATCTTTGTCAGGGTGATGTTCCTCCACAAATGATTGCACCCTACTCCACATTGCACAAATCTCCTTAATCTCTGAAGAAGGCACCTTACATCTTCGTTCCTCCACTGAAGCAATTTCAGATCTGTTTTGTTGTTGTTGCAGCTCAAGCTCTTGCAGCTCTTCAGTGGTTAGATCTTCATTGTGGTCCTCCACCAACTCTTCCACATCCTCTCCATTCACATCCAACCCCATGGAAGTCCCCAATTCCACAATATTTTCCACAACTTCCATAGGCTCCTCAGGGTTAGCTTCAAACCCTTCAAAATCCCTATCTGGGACACAATCTGGCCACAACTTTCTCCAAGCAGAGTTCATCGTCCTGGAGGTCACTCCCTGCCAAGCTTTATCTATAAGGCCTATGCAATGGAAGATATCGAAGTGACCCTTCCAGAACTCTTTTACGGTCAATTTAGTGTCATTGGTCACATCAAAACACCTTTGAAACATTGCTTTGGTGTACAGTTTTTTGAAGTTTGAAATGACCTGCTGGTCCATGGGCTGGAGGAGAGGAGTAGTGTTAGGAGGCAAGAACTTCCCTTTTACAAATCTGAAATCCTTAGACATTTGGTCGTCCAAGTCTTGAGGATGACCAGGAGCATTGTCCATTACCAGGAGGCACTTAAGTGACAATTTATTCTCCAATAAATATTTCTTCACACTGGGGCCAAACACTTGATTAAACCATTCCAGGAAAATTTCCCTAGTGACCCATGCCTTAGCATTAGACTTCCAAACACACACAATTTACTCTTGTCAACACTGTAGTCCCTGAACACTCTGGGATTTTCAGAGTGATACACGAGTAAAGGCTTCACTTTGAAATCCCCACTAGCGTTACCACACAACATTAGAGTTAGCCTGTCTTTCATAGGCTTGTGTCCTCGCATTGCCTTTTCCTCCTGCGTGATGTAGGTCCTCCTTGGCATTTTCTTCCAAAAGAGGCCTGTTTCAGTCACAATTAAACACTTGTTGGGGTTTGAAATTTTCAGCCTCTACATATTTTTTAAAGTCGCGCACAAATTTTTCAGCCCCATCTTTATCTGAACTGGCACCCTCACCATGCCTTACAACACTGTGTATGCCAGTTCGCCTCTTAAATTTTTCGAACCAGCCTTTGCTGGCCTTAAATTCATCAACATCAACATCACTGGTTCCAGGCATTTTCTTGACAAGATCGGCATGCAACTGCTTTGCTTTTTCACGTATGATGGATTGCACAATACTATCACCCGCTAGCAGTTTTTGGTTTATCCACAGCAACAACAATTTCTCCATATTTTCTATTGTTTGTGATCTCTGTTTGGTTATTGTATTCACCCTTTCGCAACATTAGCTTCAGTGATTGCTTTTCTCTTATACACAATGGAACCGATGGTTGTTGGGGCTTTCTGTATATCCTGGCGAGCTCGGCAATACATACACCACTATCATATTTTTCTATTATTTCTTTCTTCAGTTCTATGGTGTTCCTCACTTTCTTTACCAAAGAAGTGGCACAAGGAGCTTTCTTTGGGCCCATGGTAGCTTATTTAATTTAGCACGAGATTATGTTGCATGTTACCGGTATTGCACGATTTAAGATTTGCGACACATTATCATCTTACACACGTAAAGATGATATTACACGGTTCGGCAGGAGGGGAAAAATTTTGAGCGCATGGTTATTTACTGCCTAAGAATCCTCATGCTTTGAGGAAAAGGGAATTTGTTGTTTTCCTTCCTGCAAACTAAGTTTATTCAGATACACGGGGCCAGGAGCTGAGTCTCGACCCTGCAACCACAATTAGGTGAGTACAGTTACATACATTATCATACATAGCATCATATGTGTAGAGAACCTAGGATAACCAAATAACCATTCTCACAAGCAGTCTTGTTACTACTACTGTTGTTGTGGTTCAGCAGACACCACCCGCCTTACCCAGCCACAACGGACCCACCATCCCAGCATTCGTACGTATTTCATACGCGTCAAGAAGTCCTGGCTACAAGCCAGCTGTGTTTGTGAAGAATAAAATAAGAGTGAATTGTGTTTTGATCTTGAATTAACGAAGAAAACAAAGATATTAGACAAAGACATAACCCGTGGCCGTAATGAAGTGTTACTTTGTACACATAAAAGATGTAAACATAAGTTTGTGTGACTGACTGACTGACTGACTGACTGACTGAATGACTGACTTGACTGACTGAATGACTTGACTGACTGACTGAATGACTTGACTGACTGACTGAATGACTTGACTGACTTTCTGAATGACTTGACTGACTTACTGAATGACTTGACTGACTTACTGAATGACTTGACTGACTTACTGAATGACTTGACTGACTTACTGAATGACTTGACTGACTTACTGAATGACTTGACTGACTTACTGAATGACTTGACTGACTTACTGAATGACTTGACTGACTTACTGAATGACTTGACTGACTTACTGAATGACTTGACTGACTTACTGAATGACTTGACTTACTGAATGGCTTGACTGACTTACTGAATGGCTTGACTGACTTACTGAATGGCTTGACTGACTTAAAGTTAGACACTCAGTTCAACCATCGACTTCAGTTCAAGAACTTCTACTATCCACCTCAGCCCAGTAGGGCCACAGCATAACTCTCCACTCTTCACAATCATCCACAAACACCAGCACCCACAATTTAAGGTAAATACTATTATTTCTATTACATTTGTAGTCTTAAGCAGTAAAAACAACATAATACATCACGATAATGAACTACAATTACATATTCACTTTTATTTTTGTAAGATCTGTTGGTCTAAAAAAACTTGTTTGGCTTTTTGGGGACTCTCAGGAACGTAACCCTATTTTTCCCATTAGTTCTTTTAATTATTTAACACGAAATTTTCTAACACGACTTTTTCAGGAACGTAACTATCGTGCTAAATGACGTTCTACTGTAGATAATTAAGCTGCAGAGATGATATTAGCATCATATTGAAGCATAATAAACTCCCCTCCTACCCATGTTCCATACACCAACAAGTCTTCAGTAAAGGTAAGTGTGATGTTATATGTTCATTTATACATTTTATTAGTGCTTTATATTTATTTGTCATTGTTCTCTGTATGTAAATCTATATTTAATCTCTAAAAAAAATTTTTTTAGTTAATACAGTGGACCCCCGCAAATAGGCCGGTCTGATTATCGGCCAGCTCGAAAATCGATCGCTTTTTTGGCCCAATTTTTGCCCGATTATCGGCCCTTCCCCGATTATCGGCCCATGTACCAGACCTGTCCGCCTGCCCCGCACTTGCGTGCAGGCGTTCGTGAGCCAGTCTAGCTTTGTTTATCACAATAAATTCATTGTGTTTAGTGCTTGTTTATTGATTGTGACTGTGACATAAGCCACCATGGGCCCAAAGAAACTTCATAGTGGCAGCCCTTTGGTAAAGAAAGTGACAAACACGATAGAATTGAAGAAAGAAATTGTAGCAAAGTACCAAAGTGGAGGAGGAAGAGAGGGGAGAATGTGCCTTCTTCAGTGATTCTACGATATGTACGATACTAAAGCAGCACAAGTCAATAAAGGCTATAGCACCAGCCAGCGATAAAGTGTAGCATTAACAGTGTAGCAAGTAAGTTAAGCCATTAATCGATAGAAAAATGACGACACGAAACTTAACTCCTACATTGTTTGTTTGAGGAATATAGGGACACTGAGACCAGAGCCGCCCTCTGCCAACATCTCCTCCAAGGTAAGTGTAAATATTTATTTATAAATTTAAAGTGTAAATATTTCTTATTTATATATTATGTACATTGTTTGGTGAATAGTGGTGGTGGTTTTGCTCCCACCCACCACAGCTTATGGTCAGTAGCCCTTATACCCAACAAAAACAACAACACTCACCAGTCCTTACATTCTAATGACATGTTTTATTCATTCTAGAGTTTATACATGTTTCTATGTTATTAACCCTTAAACTGTCCACACGTAGATACAGTGGTACCCCGACTTACGATATTTTTTTCATTCCAGAATGCTGTTCAAGTGCCATTACCAAACGAATTTATCTCCATAAGAAATGATGTAAAATAGACTAGTCCTTTTAGACCCCAAAATTACACTTACAAATGCTTTTAAAAAAATAAACTTACATAAAAGGGTGAGTTTGGGGACCATCGTAAGTCGGGTACCACTGTATATGTTTGCTCGTACTGCTCCGAACGTAGATCTTCGTTTTTTCAAATGCTTTTAACCTGCCACGATAAGCCTGAGTTGCCTAGAGATTAGAGAATGGGTCTGTGCACTCAGTGTGTAGTATTACAAAATGTGGAATGACAAACAAAATGCACTTTCATTTTAAAGAAAAAGAACAATTTATTTTTTTCTCAAAATATTCGGTCAGTACGCGAGTGAACGTATATCTACGTGTGGACAGTTTAAGGGTTAATATTGTTTATTATGTCATATTAGATGAATTGTGCTAGATAAATAAGCTGTAGAGTTGATATTATTGTCATATTGAAGGACTCATCTTGTCCTGCCTCCAAACAAACTCTCCTGCCTTCTCATACACTAACAAGAATATGATAAAACAGCCACTGTGAAAAAATACTGAACTTCCAATTGCTTTCATGTCTTCAATAAAGTAAAGTAAAGTAGTAGTAAATTTTATTTCATTGCAGATTGCAGATTACATAGGTATTGGTAGTTACAATGTAAATTGAGTGCAAGGAGAGCCACTGACATGCCATGGCATTAGGGGCAACTTAATCTAATAACTTAAAGACTATGTACTTAATATTAGAGAAATGTATTGAGTTTATTCTAGTTAAAAATTGTTTTCAAAATTACAATATGATGAAATTTTACTGTTTAAATTATTATATGATGATATTAGATTGTTACAGGTGTTTAGATTCTGAATGGTAATATGGAATTGAGATTATCTTGAGGAAAATAACAGTGAGCATTTTTGACATTAACTTATAATATGAGTATTTAGTTTTGATTGAGTAGGGGTAACATAATAGTAACATATTATTAAAATTGAGATTATCGTATAGGAAAGTAATAATGAGGATTTTTCAAAGTAGTTTATAGTATGATCATTTAGTTTTGGGTGAGTAGGTGGTTTTGAGTTGAGTCTTAAATTGATTTTCAGACAAGATTATCTTAGTATTTACTGGTAATGAATTCCAGATTCTGGGCCCTTTATGTGCATAGAATTTTTACATAGGTTGATATGAACACGGGTATATCAAAAAATGATCTGTGTCTTGTGTTGTGGTAATGGGTCCTATTAAGTTGGTGAGAGAATTTTGAGCGGAGGGTTTATATTAGAGTGTAAAGTTTTATATATGTAGTAGGCACAAGAGTAAGTATGAATGTTCTTTACGGTGAGTAGTTTTAGACTTTTGAATATTGGTGGAGTATGCTGTCTAGAGTGGGAATTTGTTATCATTCTGACTGCGGCCTTTTGTTTGTTATGAGTGGTCTAAGGTGATTTAATGTTGTTGATCCCCATGCACAGATTCCATATGTGAGATACGGGTAGATAAGGAATGATATAGTGCAAGGAGAGCTGATTGTGGTACATGATAGCGTATCTTTGATAATATGCCTTTCTGTCTTTGAGATTTTCTTGGAAATTTGTTGTATGTGTGTTTGGAATTTAACCCTTAAACGGTCCAAACGTATATTTACGTTACCTCGCGCAGTGCCCGAATCTTTTGAAAAAAAAAAAAATGTATATAGAAATAAAGAGCACATTTTTTAAGTGTTATAGGATAAAAAAGAATTTGGGTCAGTAGTTACCGAGATATGAGGTGGAGAAGTTGGCACTGGATGCTCACCTGACAGCACCAGGAGTCCTGCCACTTGCAGAATCGTTGCCGATATACCTTTTTTCACTTTTTTATTATTTTATATAATTTTATGTTCTCATAATCACAATTTACAGTACAGTGGACCCCGAGTTTCGTAAAACTTACTCCTGAAGTCTGCTCAAGTGCCATTACCAACGAATTTACTCTTAAGGAAAAATTTCACGAGGTTAGTCTATTTCAGACCCCAAATACACTTCCACAAGAACTTACAAAA
>WNWK01040925.1:0-16724 GCA_009830355.1 Cherax destructor
TTCCATTTATTCACCTCAATCATACCCCCCTAATTTACGCCTTTAGAGATTGCAGATTCAGGGCCCCATTATCCTAAAGGGAAGTTTTTGATACATGATCAATTTTTCCTTGAAATTGGGCAATATCCATTTTCTTTATTAGGGAAAATTTGCCACAAGGGCTTAACCAAAAAAGGGAAATTAAAAACAAATGTGATTGGTAATTTTTAAGTAGTTTCGCCATCAATTTTAAAATAAAAACAGCATAAAGAAGAGAAAACTTAACAAAGGGAGAGGTAATCAGTTCTTGGGGACTTGGAAGGGTTGTTAAAACCTTTTAGGTCGGGGAGGAATGAAGGTCAGGAATGAGGCTTTTTTTTACAACACGGGACTAGAAAAATTTTTAAAAAGGGTCACTGGAGGCGGAAAGCCCCAGGGGAAAAGTTTTTAAAATCCCCAAATTTTGGTTTGTTTTTTTAAAAATCCGGGGGGTTTTTGAACATTTTCCCAAATTTCCAAAAACCTTTTGTCGGAAAAATTGTAATAATTTTGGGGTAAAAAAAATATATAGAGTTGAAGAACAACCTGAGGACTTCTTTTTTTAAACTTCTTGATAGAACCCAAAGGGATTCTGTTAGTTTTTTGGGAAATTATGCACTGTTGTCTTGGTTTAGATTACTCAAACCAGAACCCTAAACCTTCTCGCAATCACAAGTAAGATCACATTATTCAGTTTTTTGGGGCATGGAGTCCGCCAACATTTAGAACTTTGCATTTGTCTACATTAAACTGCATCTCCACTTCTCCGACCACTGATCAGCTTTCAAATCATCCTGGAGTGCTCTAATGTCCTCATTAGAATTTTTGAGGGCCCTTTTTGGTGTCACAGCAAATTTCTTTGTTGCTTTTTTTCCCCTTATCATGTCGTTTATGAAAATTTTAAAAAAAGGCTAAAACGACCCCGGGACCCCCTTTGAGCCCCCTTTCTGATTTCTCCCCTTTTATAAACTCTGCCGCCTATTTGTAAACCCATGCCTCTACCCAGGAAAAATTCTCCTATTTCCGTGTGCCTTAATTTTCCCAATACCTTGATGGGGAACCCCCATCGAGTTCTGAATCCATATAAATATCATTTTCTTTAAATGTGATCTACCCCCTCAAACCCCTTTTATGAAAAAGTTAGAAATTCGTAAGACGGGAACGCCCTTAGAAAACCTGTTGAGTTTCATTAAAAATTTATGCCTTCAAGAGGGCCCGAAGCCTCCAATTATTGATTCCATAAATTTCCCAACCCGGATGTGGGGTTTTATGGCTATAGTTCAAGGGGTTTTTGACCCACCCCCGCCTTGTAAATAGGTATTACATTTCCCTTTTCATTTTCTGGCACTATGCCAGTTGTAGGATATATTGAAAAGATTTGCCAAAGGTTTCTAATTTCCCTTTTTACATTTTTAAAACTTTGAAAACAGTTCACAGGGCCTGGGGAGTTAGGTTTTTTAATTTATTTGTCTGAGGCCCATGTCACTAGTTACCCCAATCGAGATGGCTATTATCTTCCTGTTCTACTAATTTATTATTTCTGAATTGCTAGTATCTTCCTGAGAAAAAACTGAGAGGAAGTAAGTATTGAAAATTTCCACATATCCATACTGCCCGGGATCTGTCCTGAGTTACTTTTGGGCCTATCTGTCCCTAATCTTATTTCGTATACCTAAAAGAACCCTTTTTATTTCAAACCCCCTTGGCCCTTTAGCCTCAAACCTTTTTTTGCTTTTCTTATTCCTTTTTTTTTTTCTTTAATTGAAAATATTGATTTCATCTGTCCATCCCCCTTTTTTTAGCCTATATATGCCTCTTTTGACCAATGCGATGTTTTAACTATTGTTTATCCATTTAGATCATTTTTGTTAGATCTAATTTCCTACTAACAAAAGTTGTCTGGGCAGCCAGAACTACGCTCTGAAAACGTCAATTAAAAAAAACCACCACCCGACCCAAGTCAGGTCATCCCAAAGCCAATAGGTAATTTCTCACCACATAAGGGAAAAAGTCTGAACAAAACTTGATTGCAGTTACCTGGGTAATTCCCTGATTATTGAAAATGGTTTGGATTTTTTGTGAAAAGGGCCTTTTCCCCCAGGGGCTTCCAAATTTTTAAAAAACCCCAAGATAAAAAAAAGTGATTATTTTTCCTTTTTCAAAACTAAATTAAACCCCCCCCAAAAAATTTTTAATTTTGGTTTTTTCTGCCCCAAACTTTTTAAGGTTCCTGAAACTTAAAAAATTTTTTAGATCAGAAATGAGCCAAACAGATTTTGTGTCCGATGTTTCTAATCTTATATCTTGTCAAACAACAATTTAAATTATCTCTCATAAACGCCACCCACCACCCCCTTTCCCGTTGACCCTATCAGGGGGAATAGTTTATAACCCTGTTTTTGCACTCAGAAGACATTTTCTTCTTTTAGGTTGAACCAGGTCTCTTTTTTAGCAATAAATTTTATTACCTGCACTTGCAAGTAACTTTTGCCCCCTTTCCTATTCTTTGACTTACTATTTGTATATAAACCTTAAGGAGCTAGTCACTTTTGCCCCACTATCTCTTTTTTTGTTGATCAAATGCTTTGCCTTTTTCTAAACTTTTTTTGAATATGTCTTTTTTAAAATATCCCTGAGGATCCTGGAATATTCTGTTTCCAACCCTAATACTAAGCCTGATTGTTTCCTACAAACACCCCCAAAACCTCTTTTAAACTATCAGTTTAAAACCTAGACAAGTCTCCAATGACCCCCCAAACGAATCCAATGCAACCACTCCCCCCCCAAAAGATGAACCCCATCCCTGCATACATATCACGTTGTCCCAGTTATCAATGAATGGAATTGCAAGTTCCTTTCAGTACCTGTCAGCCAGCAATTTATACCAATTGCTCCTAGACATCCATTCATTGCCCACTCCCTTTCTAGGCAAAGATGCTCATATGATTGGGATCCCTCCTTAGACCTAACTACTTCTATGGATGACCTGTACTTATCTAGCAGCTCCTGTCTCTGCCCTTCCCATGTCATTTCCACTAGCACTAAGACAGATAATGGGCTTGTTCCCATTACCTGACACAATATTATCCAACCTGCTGACTATGTCATCAATACCAGCTCCTGGGAGGCACACCCTCTGTCTGACCTTCCTATCTCTGTTACAAAAAGCACGATCCATATATCTTACCTGAGAGTCTCCCACAATCAGAATATTCTTACCTTGATTAGCAGGGGAGTCAGTGTTACCTTTAACCTCACTAACCACTGAAGTACACTCGTCCTGGAGAACAGAGAATCGATTTCCTACCTTCACATCTTCTCTATTAACCTTCCTTATCTTGCTTCTTCCTGAATTGTGAACCACTTGCCACTTAAAGCGGCTGCCACTCTTCACTGCTGGTACCATTTCCTCCTCTACCAGCCCAACCATCTCACACTCACTCCCAAACCCTCTAGCGAAGCTTCAGTCCTATTTTCTCCTGAAGAAGTAGAACCCCTCCTTCAACACTTTAACCTGAGATTCTAAAACACTGCAGCGAGCCATGCCGGTAACACCTACGTTAAGTTGATCAGTGAGCTTGATATACAGGGATCAGAGCATGATATACAGATCAGTATCTTATGACAGGGATCCAATTTTTCGATTATTATTATATTATTATTATTATTATATTATTAATATATTATTATTATTAATATTTTAATTATTATAATAGTAATAAATTATCCATTACTCTGTAGATCACCTTTGGGAACCCGGGCAGTACTGGGGGTCCCACTACGGTCTTAGTCCAGACTCTGTAGAAACCTTTTTAAACCCGGACAGTACTGGGAGTCCCACTACGGTCTTAGTCCAGACTCAGAACACCTTGGGAAAACCCTGACAGTACTGGGAGCCCACTACGGTCTTAGTCCAGACTCTGTAGATCACCTTTTGGGAACCAGGACAGTACTGGGAGTCCCACTACGGTCTTAGTCCCGACTCTGAGATCACCTTGGAACATGACAGTACTGGGAGTCCCCCACGGTCTTAGTCCAGACTCTAGACTTTGGGACCAGGACAGTACTGGGATCCCACTACGGTCTTAGTCCAGACTCTGTAGATCACCTTTTGGGAACCAGGGCAGGGACTGGGAGTCCCACTACGGTCTTGTCCAGACTCTGAGACATTGGGAACCAGGACAGTACTGGGAGTCCCACTACGGGCTTAGTCCAGACTCTGTAGACACCTTGGAACCCGGACATCAGTCCCCCTAAGGGCTTAGTCCCGACTCTGTGATCACCTTTGGGAACCAGGACAGTACTGGGAGTCCCACACGGTCTTAGTCCGACTCGTAGATCACCTTTGGGAACCAGGACAGTACTGGGAGTCCACTACGGTCTTAGTCCAGACTCTGTAGATCACCCTTTGGAAAGGACAGTACTGGGAGTCCCACTACGGTCTTAGTCCCGACCTTTTCCTTGGAACCAGGAAGATGGGAGTCCCATACGGTCTTAGTCCAGACTCTGTAGATCACCTTGGAACCAGGAAGTATTGGGGGTCCCACTATCTTAGTCCCGACTTGTAGATACCTTGGTAACCAGGACAGATGGGGGTCCCACTACGGTCTTAGTCCAGACTGCTATATAAAAAGTTTATGACTGAAATAACTGCTGGGGTTTTAAAGATGTTTTAGGGAAAATCTGGGGAGTGGAGTAGTAGTAGTAGAGGCAGGGCTTTTAAAATTTTCCTTTAAGAAGAGGTACGAAAAGGGCCCTTTGCAGCCGGTAGGGAGGGACCTGGTGGGATCATTTAAGACGCGGGGGCCAGGACCCGGCATCGACCTCTGCAACCACAATGGGTAATTACACACAAAAGGAACGCACACATATATATAAACATATTCAACCATATTTACACACAAAATATAAACAAAAAACAAACAAACAAACAAACATATCATAAGAAAAACATGGGAGATGCCAGGGTTATTAACAAGCGGAGATTGTAATCCCCTGGCACCCAATCAGGCTTCAATTTGAAAGGGAAAGGGAAATTTGCACCCAAACACTCTGAGTCAGTACAGACAAAACGAGATATTTGGGGGAATATAAAATTTGTCTTTTTTTTAAATATAAAGATACTGAGCTGAGTGAGATGGGAATAAGATACTAAGAGATCATTCACTACCCACTGAAAACCAAAGGACTCCTGTCTTTAAAAAAAGAATTTTTAAAAACTACAATAGCAAATTTAAGTTTGTCAATGATGAAATGAAATTTTTAAAACTGTCGAGCTGCTGAAACATTATAAGAAATTATAACAGAATAAAAAGTTTTTTTTCCAGAAAAATTATGAGAGAATTGTGATTGACAGGGGATTTTTCTTTGTTGAAAGAGTGAGTTCTTTGTTGTAGAGTGAGTTCTTTTGTTGTAGGGGGGTGAGTTCTTTTGTTTTTTTAGAGTGAGTTCTTTGTTGTAGAGTGATTTTTTTTCTTTGTTGTAGAGTGAGTTCTTTGTTGTAGGGGGGTGAGTTCTTTGTTGTAGAGTGAGTTCTTTGTTGAAAAAGGGGGGAAACATGACTTATGTCAACAGATTCAAACTCTCGTAATGGACTTTTAAATTTCCCAGAGAGTTATTTTTTCTGTTAGGTCAGCTTTTAGTCATCTGCCCCGAGGCCTTCCTCTGGCTTACCAGTCCACCTTTTAAAAAAAAAAAAAATTTTGTTTTTTCATTATTTTATTATTTTTTAATAAGAGAAAGTGATTTTTGGGAAAAAATTTAATTCCATTATGGAAGTCACTTTTGGAAAGACATAACGGGAAAAGTTTGGAGTTTTTGGGGCCTTCATTTTAAAGATCATCACAACAACAAAAAACAACAACATATGAACCTGAAGGAACGGAGAGAAACCCCCACAAAATAAGGACAGTAAGGAGAAAAAATTAAACAGTAACATAAAAAAATAGCACAACAAAAATTACAAGAACAGTTCATTAATATAAAAAAATACAAAAAAAAGGGAAAAAAAAAGGCAAAAAATTGGTGGAAAATTGGGTTTGAAAATAAGGGAAAAAATATGAGGAAAAAAGGCAAAAACCTTTTTGTGAAGGCGGAAAAAGGTAAGAATGCCCAAAAAGGAAAGGTTTTTTTGCCTTTTTTTAAAAAAGGTAAAGGGTGGGGGCCCAAACCAAAAACCCCTTTCAATATAATTTTTAGGGAAAAAATTTTTCAAAAATTTCCGTAATCCCAGTGAGAAAAAAAAAATTCCCCCTTTCGGGTGAGAACAAAAACCTTTTTGGAAAAAAATAAAAAACCTTTTTTGGGGGAAAACATCACCTTTGTGAGAATCACCTGTGAGACATCACTCAGAGCCCAAATCACTCTGTAAACATCACTTTTTAACTACAACCCACAGTTTGTGTGGCTCACTTACTCTCTTCACTATCTTTTCTTGGCACATAACCTTCGTTATTATTTTTAAAGGGGACATAATCAGAGAGTCAAGGAAACCCGTCGTGTCAACTTTATGTTTTTTGATTAGTTTGATATCTTTATTATGCCCCCCATACCCATCCTTTTGGGGTAGTCAAAAGATTACAGAGGAAATTAAAGGGTCCAGGGACTGGCCCTTTAAAAGGTTTGATAGCTGAGCAAGTTAAAAAGGAATGAACTCAGATGGTCAAAAAATTCGACAAGTTCAAAGGTATTTGCAGATTACAGAGGTATATATAGGGTCCAGAGACGGGGCCACAAAGTTTTGATAGCTGAACAAGGTACAATGGAAATTTAATTCATAGTTA
Organism: Cherax destructor; assembly: GCA_009830355.1. Lineage (NCBI taxonomy): Eukaryota > Metazoa > Arthropoda > Malacostraca > Decapoda > Parastacidae > Cherax > Cherax destructor. The sequence goes on from WNWK01040925.1 coordinate 6,801, forward strand.
CAAGGTAATGAATCATGTAAGTAAATTTATTTTCGTCTGTACATGGTTGCAATCATGAACAAAATTATAAAGCAATGAGCAATCTATTAGTCTACACCCAACAACTGTAATGAGTTATTGGTGCAAAAATTTTAAAATTTTTGGTCACACACACATATACATATACACCCTACATATAAAACACACACACATACACACACATACATGTATATACATACACATATACACATAAAACACATATATACAAAACACACACACACACACACTGGCAATGCTTTTTTTACAGGGAGCAAAGTCAGGGTATTTTTCCAGAATGGTCTGTAATATACCACTGTGGATAAAAAACTTTTGACATATCTTGAACATTTCGATGGTTGTCTCTGAATTCATTAAATTTTAAAACCGGGGGACTCCAGTACATAATGACGCAGGGTGTGACAATAATTCCCAAATGGCAAAAATTTTCATCTTTTTTGGTCTACATCTGGGGGTGGGATTTAACCCCCAAAGATACTTTAAAACCCCGCCGGAGGCAAAGGGGTTTGAACACAAGAGTCTACTTTTTGTCTTCACATGTATTTTACATTTTTTCACCTGTGGTTTTTTAAAAAACCTTCAAGTGTTTCATAAACCCTTTCAGTTTTTTGTTACCTTAAAAAGACCTTTGACCTTCAGCTGTAGTTAATATCCCCACAATTAAAGTTTTGATCCGAGGAACGGAAGGATTGTTCCAACTTCTTTGGGTTTTGAGACCTACATTATGAGGGTCATTTTCTTAAAGACAAAAATTATGGAATAATGTTTATATTTTTTTCCCCGATTTGAAAAAAGGGTCCTTTTTTTGAAGGTTTAAAAATGTCGGGGGTCAGTTCAGGGAGGGGTGTCAGCACTCCCGTTCAAAAGTCTCAGCACTCAGTTCAAGGGGGGCCCGCACTCCCGTTCCCGGGAGAATGTCAGCACTCAGTTCCCGGGAGAATGTCAGCACTAGGGTTTCCCGGGGGGAGTGCCAGCACTTTAGTTCCCGGGGAGTGTCAGCACTCAGTTCCCCGGGGAGAGTCAACACTCAGTTCCAGGGGAAAATGTTAGCACCCCAGTTCCCGGGAGAGTCCCGCACTCAGTTCCCCGGGAGAGGTCAAAACTCATTTCCCGGGGAAAAAAATTTAGCACTCAGTTCCAGGGGAGGGGTGTCAGCACTCAGTTCCAGGGAGAGTGCCAGCACTTAGTCCAAGGGAGCGTCAGACTCAGTTTCCCAGGGGAGAGTCAACATCAGTTCCATGGAAGTGCCCGCACTCAGTTCCCGGGGGAGTGTCAGCACTCAGTTCCCGGGGGAGAGTCAAAACTTTAAAACCCCCGGGGAAAATGTGGGACCCGTTCCCCGGGGGGTGCCAGCACTCAGTTCCCGGGAAAGTGTCAGCACTCAGTTCCAGGGGGAGTGTCGGTACCAGTTCCCGGAGTGTCGGCCCCGTTCCCGGGAGAGGTTCAGACCAGTTCCAGGGTGAGGTCAGCACTCCCAAAAACCGGGGAGAGGGGCGCTTCTTATTTTAAAGTGAATAGTGGGGTTATGGTCGTTCAGACTCCCGGAACCATTACCGTGTTACCAAACCCCCACTACCATCTAGCGGGGTGAGGCTAAACTTCTGTTTTTCGGGTCTGATTTGCTTTAATTTCTACTCCTTAAATATTAACCCTTTCCTGGTGTGGATTGAAGTTTGGGGAATTACCACCTTTGACTCTTCTCCTGATCAGGTAAGGTGATCTACCAGGTATTTCTGTTCATTGTTATCAATTTACCTTTGGGTTTTAAAAAATCACATTGAAGAGAATACCAAAACCTTTTTCTTTCTTCAATGTTATATTTATGTAAACATATGTAACCAGTGTTGTTTTTTTTATCAGCTCTGCTGGCCTGGTCATCCAGGGTTGACGCTAGTTAACTGGAACAAAATCCCCTTTTCGGGGCGAGTGGCAATTACGACTCCTCAACTCTGAATTGTGGTGCTACGACCCGGAGTGACAAGATTTTCAAAAAATGGGACGAACACCGCCACCCAGGAAAAACCAACACCAGTTTTTCAAAAACCCTCAGAAGACCATCCTGGGGAAAAATCACAGTAGACCATCCTGGGCATAACATCCGGGGAGACCATCCTGGGCAAACATCACAGAACCCATCCCCAGAACCTTTAACATCACAGTAGACCATCCTGGGCAAACATCACAGTAGACCATCCTGGGGATAACATCACAGAAAACCATCCTGGGGATAACTCACAGTAGAACCCAAATTTCCTGGGCATAACTCACAGTAGACCATCCTGGGATAACATCACAGAGGAAAATCCCCGGGGATAAAACACAGTAGACCATCCTGGGATAAAATCACAGAGACCATCCTGGGATAACATCACAGTAGACCATCCTTTGGGGATAAATCACAGTAGACCATCCTGGGATAACTCACAGTAGACCATCCTGGGTATAAATTTACAGTAGACCATCCTGGGGATAACTCACAGTAGACCATCCTGGGTATAACTCACAGTAGACCATCCTGGGTATAACATCCAAGACCATCCGAAACATCACAGAGACCATCCTGGGCAAAAGATACTTTGCCCCAACATCTTGGGGAAACCCCACCCTTTTTTATTTGATTTTTTTTTAATTAAATTTTTTAAAAATTATTTTATTTTTTCGTTTATTTATTTATTTTTTTATTTTTTTGTTCAGGGGGGGGTTCCCCCGACATGGGGTATGATAATTTAAGTATACTTAGATATAGTATAGTGGTAAGATATTCCGGGGATAGATCTGGGGAAACAGTATACTAAGATATAATATACTCTTTTTTTTTCTTAACTGCTTTATGGTTTGTTTATCAATTTTACCTTGTTCCCAACCCAACAAGGAGGTGGCACCATGTTCTACTCAGACCAGTTGAATTTTAACAATACTTTGGAGATGAAAGGAAATAAAATCCAAATTAAAAACCCAAATATCTCAAACCCTTACAGTGATAAACATCTATAGATTACAGTCAAACATTCAAATTTGTGAAAAATTGGGAAGATGATTACTTGACCCATAACAAAAGCCCATTAACCTCACGGGAAACTTCAAAAAAACCCTTTAAAAGATCAGGACAAACTATCTAAATTCCCAAAACACTTGAAATCTTCCTCCCACAAAAAACCCAAAAATTTTTGGACCGGCCTCTTTTTTGACCTCTGGAAAACCCTATCCCCATTAACAGGCATAATCACAGACAATCCCACAAACTAAACCTTTTCCCTCAAATTGGAAAATTACCACTAGAGATTACAAAATTTACCTTCAGATAATTTAATAAAAGTAAAAATCTTTATAACAATGCAAACATTGACTGGCAAACAAAATGACAACTTAGATACTGATTTATGTAATTTTCAAAAGCCCAATACCTCTATAATAAGCACTCCCCTAAAAAAAAAAAAAATCCCAAAAGATTAAATAGCCCCCGGGCCAACCCAGCATATAAATCCAAAATAAACTTTATAAAACAGTCAGAAGGGGACAAATAAAAGGAAAAAAAACCACCATCAAACCTAAGATTATAAGAAGGTAAAAAAAACGTACTAAGAACAGATTACATAATTTAAAAAGGGATATAAAAAGCCTGGAAAATTCTAAATTCAGGGAACTAAAAAGATACCCCAAAACAGAACAATCAAGCACAAAACAGATAACCCTACTCCCACCTATTGAAAAACAAACAAACTCAATGATTTCTTCCCCACCATAGGAAAAAGCTGGCAAGAAAACCCGCAAAACTCCACCTAACACTATCTCATGGCACCACCAACAACTATTCCTACCCCAAAAAATAGTTTTTTTACTTATAATCAACACATTAAAAAAAAAAAGGGGCCCCAAATAAACCACCTTTTAAAAAAATCTCGTTCTCTCAGCAATTACAACCTCTTTAACAAATCCATTGAATCCCCCTTCCCATCAATACCAAAATAGCGAGGGTCACCCAATACATAAGGGAGGAGATCAAACAGACCGAATAACTACGGGCCGAATCTAACTTCCCCCTTCTTCCAAAATTTTTAAAAAATTAATTTAAAAACAAATATTCCTATCCCCCTCCAAAAGTACCAACCACCAATTTGGATTCGGGCCCTAAAAAAAATAAAATGATGCCATTATACATTGAAAAAATTTTAATGCCCATGATAAAAAGAAACCCCGGGGGAATCTTCATGATTTACGAAAATTTTTTGTCAGTTGACCAGATCTGTTACATTTAAAAATTATCACACTATGGTAAAAGAGGACTTTTCCCAAAACTAAATCTACCTTAGCAACAAAAACCCAAATATGTGTACACAAATGGGCTATCCCCCCGGAAAATTCCCGTAGGTGTCCCACAGGAAGTGTTCTTGGCCCATCTCTTTCTCATTTACATTAACGACCTACCAAAGCTCTCACCTCTAAAACCCATTTTTGCAGTGACACTACATGTTATCTCCACCCCCCCCAAACACTACCCAAACCCAATCTGAAAAAAAATATCTACCTGGATGATGACCAAAAACTTCCCAAATTTTTGATTTTTTCCAGTTTAACAGAGCTAAAACCACCACTTAAAAATGAAAAAGGGTCCCCTATCCAAAACTCACAGGGGGAAAATTTTAAATCCATTTTGACAGGGGCCCCAAAATTTCAGACAACAACAAATTTCCCCAAAGAAATTTCCCCCAAAGACCGGGAATATATCCAAGATAGGTACTATGTTCCACAACCAGCCCCCTCCTTAAAAATCACTCATCATTTCCCCCCCCACCTTTTTAATTGGCATGGGGCTCACATAAATCTTCTCGCCCATTAATAAACAAAAAAAGGCAAAGTTGAATGATAAAAATTCCCACTCCAGGAAAATACCACCAATATTAAAACCAAACTTACTCACCATAAAAGACATCCTCTTTTTACTGTCCTATTACACAAAAACACTCTATGAAAAATTTTAACCCAACCAAACTTCTTTAAATTTTGGACACATGTCCATAAATGAAGAACCCCTCAGTCCCGTTCCATCTAACACTATGTAAAAACTAAAGCATATAAAGGCACAAAAATTTTGGGAATTCTTTAAAATTTCATTAAAAAAATCCTACCACCCCAATTAAAAACATGAAAAAAACCACCTTCTACCCAAAGCAATTGTCCATATAAACCTTTCCCCAACAAAGTAGAATAATACTTAACAAAAACCTGACTAATCAATTAAATTTAAAACCTTTATGAATATTACAATTATAATTATTTACAACATTTCCATTATAATGACCAAAACTAACTAATGAATTAATTTTTAAATTGTTATCTCATCAATTAGTTGATCAAAATTTAAATTTGATTTGTTCAACATATTCAAACTTTATAATTAGATAGCAACTTTACTTATTTTATAAATTTCAACCCTTTCTTTTTCCATTAGTCTAGAATTAAAGTCCTAAATAATGAAAAGCAATGCTTGAAACATCCATTAAAAACAATTTTAAATATTAATAAAGGTGAATCATCATGTTTATCATAAAAATTTGTCAATGTCTAAAAAAGTATTATTATTATGATCACTTATTTTTTTTTATAATTTGATTATTTCTCATTCAGAATGAAAATTTTTGTGAAAGACCCCTTTTAACCTTGCGTTTAAAAAACCAAAGTGACCCCAACCATTTAAAAAACTTAAAAAACTATATACTAAACCTTACTGGCTTACCTGTTGGGAAAAAAACTTTAAAGACTGTCAACTACTAAGATTTTGTGTAAAAAATTTCTGGGTTTTTTTTAACTTCTACATCCATCAATACACAAGTCTAGCTTTTTATTGCCTTGTTTTGGTCGGACAATCGACATACTACAAAAATTGTAAAATATTCTTTATTTTTTTTCTGCTGAAATACCCCCCAAAATTTTGTCAGATGTGATGATAGGAATGGAAAAGGGGAAAATTTTAAAAATTGGGTAATTTTGTTGAAAGGGGAAGGAATGTTTTACAACAAAAATTTTAAAAAAAGAAAAAAAGAATTAAAAAAGGGAATTTTAAAAAAAATTTTTTTTTGGTGTTGGATTTCAGTAAAAAAATATAAGTGACTGAAAAAGCAGTATCACACAAAAATGAGGTTCCCGGGAAAAAGGTTTGGAAATTTTTTGTCAATTGAATAAAAAACAAAATGGTCAATGATACCCAGGAAGGAATCGTTAAAGACCTTCACCCCGTGGGGCCCCTAGGGTTGGGGAAACCCGTTTTAAAAAAAACCATCAAAAACAAGACTAGTTCCCCGAGCTGGGGAAAGTCCACGAAGAAAGGTTAAGGGGAAAAAGGGAAAGAAAACCGGGGTAGGGGGGAAGGGGAAAACATTAACGAATACAAAAAACCCAAAAGGTTTACAAGGAAGGGGACAGAATGTTAGAAATAGGGAAAAATAAAAAAAGGGGGGTTTTTAAATTGGGGTTAGGTCCGAAGAGTCAAAAAAGGGTGAAGGGGAAAAATTTTTTTCAACTATCGAATTATCAGGAAGTGGAATAGTCAAAAAAATGGTAGGGGGTGGGGAATCATACATCGCTTTAAGAGAGGTATGATTGGGTTTTGGAGCAAAAAGAGAGAGGGGAAAAAGTGGGTCAGTGAAGAGGCGGGGCCAGGGGTGTGAATCAAACCCCGCAACCACAAATAGGGAGCACACAGGGTAAATCAAGTCTCAGGTGTTTTGATGGGAACCAACACACATGGGAGGAATTTTCTGTTCATAATTATGAACACCAGGTTTAACATGTTATGTTCAGGCCGAAAAGTTAGTTCATGCTACAAATTTGTGTTCATGCTGACATGTTAGTTCCCTGCTGACATATTAATGTGAATGACATGACGGAAGGGATACACTCAGAAGTGTTCCTGTTTGCAGATGATTTGAAATTAATGAAGAAAATTAAATCAAATGAGGATCAGGCAGGACTACAAAGAGACATGGACATGTGGTCCAGCAACTGGCTACTCGAATTTAACCCCGCCAAATGCAAAGTCATGAAGATCGGGGAAGGGCAAAGAAGGCCGCAGACAGAGTACAGGCTAGGTGGCCAAAGACTGCAAATCTCGCTCAAGGAGAAAGATCTTGGGGTGAGTATAACACGAACACATCTCCGAAAGCACACATCAACCAGATAACTGTTGCAGCATATGGGCGCCTGTCAAACCTGAGAATAGCGTTCCGATACCTCAGTAAGGAATCGTTAAAGACACTGCTCACCGTGTACGTCAGGCCCATACTGGCGTATGCGGCACCAGTTTGAAACAAACACCTGATCAAGCACGTCAACAAGACTAGTTCCAGAGCTATGGGAAATGTCCTACGAAGAAAGGTTAAGGGAAATCGGAATGACGAAACTGGAGGATAGGAGGGTTAGGGAAGACATGATAACGACATACAAAATACTGCAAGGAATTGACAAGGTGGACAGAGACAGAATGTTCCAGAAATAGGACACATAAACAAGGGGTTATAATTGGAAGTTGAGGTCTCAGAAGAGTCAAAGAGATGTAAGGAAGTATTTCTTCAACTATCGAATTATCAGGAAGTGGAATAGTCAGGCAAGTGACGTAGGGGATGCAGGAATCATACATCGCTTTAAGACGAGGTATGATAAAGCTCTTGGAGCAGAGAGAGAGAGAGGAACAAGTAGCGATCAGTGAAGAGGCGGGACCAGGAGCTGTGAATCGACCCCTGCAACCACAAATAGGGAGTACACAAGGTGTAAATCAAGTCTCAGGTGTTTTGATGGGAACTAACACATCATGGCAGTGTTAATGTTTCTGTTCATATTATTATAAAAAGAACACCAGCGTTGAACATGTTAGTGTTCAGGCTGACATGTTAGTTCATGCTGACATATTAGTGTTCATGCTGACATGTTAGTTCATGCTGACATATTAATGTTCATGCTGACATGTTATTGTTCATGTTGACATGTTAGTGTTCATGCTGACATGTTATTGTTCATGCTGACATGTTAGTGTTCATGTTGACATGTTAGTGTTAATTCTGACATGTTAGTGTTCATGCTGACACGGTAGTGTTCATGCTAACGTGTTAGTTCATGCTGACATGTTAGTGTTCATGCTGACATGTTAGTGTTCATGCTGACATGTTAGTGTTCATACAAACATATTAGTTCATGCTGACATGTTAGTGTTCATGCTGACATGTTAGTTCATGGTGACATGTTAGTGTTCATACTGACATGTTAGTGTTCATGCTGACATGTTAGTATTCATGCTGACATGTTAGTGTTCATGCTGACATGTTAGTGTTCATGCTGACATGTTAGTGTTCATTCTGATATGTTAGTGTTCATGCTGACATGTTAGTGTTCATGCTGACATGTTAGTGTTCATGCTGACATGTTAGTGTTCATGCTGACATGTTAGTGTTCATGCTGACATGTTAGTGTTCATGCTGACATGTTAGTGTTCATGCTGACATGTTAGTGTTCATGCTGACATGTTAGTGTTCATGATGACATGTTAGTGTTCATGCTGACATGTTAGTTCATGCTGACATGTTAGTGTTCATGCTGACATGTTAGTTCATGCTGACACGTTAGTGTTCATACTGACATGTTAGTGTTCATGCTGACATGTTAGTGTTCATGCTAACATGTTAGTGTTCATGCTGACATGTAAGTGTTCATGATGACATGTTAGTGTTCATGCTGACATGTTAGTTCATGCTGACATGTTAGTGTTCATGCTGACATGTTAGTTCATGCTGACATGTTAGTGTTCATACTGACATGTTAGTGTTCATGCTGACATGTTAGTGTTCATGCTAACATGTTAGTGTTCATGCTGACATGTTAGTGTTCATGCTAACATGTTAGTGTTCATGCTGACATGTTAGTGTTCATGCTGACATGTTAGTGTTCATGTTGACATGTTAATGTTCATGCTGACATGTTAGTGTTCATGCTGACATGTTAGTTCATGCTGACATGTTAGTGTTCATGCTGACATGTTAGTGTTCATGCTGACATGTTAGTGTTCATGCTGACATGTTAATGTTCATGCTGACATGTTAGTGTTCATGCTGACATGTTAGTTCATGCTGACATGTTAGTGTTCATGCTGATATGTTAATGTTCATGCTGACATGTTCGTGTTCTTGCTGAAATGTTAGTGTTCATGCTGACATGTCAGTGTTCATTCTGAAATGTTAGTGTTCATGCCGACATGTTATTGTTCATCCTGACATGTTAGTGTTCATGCTGACATGTTATGTTCATCCTGACATGTTAGTGTTCATGCTGACATGTTAGTTCATCCTGACATGTTAGTGTTCATGCTGACATGTTAGTTCATGCTAACATGATAGTGTTCATGCTTACATGTTAGTTCATGCTGACATGTTAGTGTTCATACTGACATGTTAGTGTTCATGCTGACATGTTATTGTTCATGCTGACATGTTAGTGTTCATGCTGACATGTTAGTGTTCATGCTAACATGTTAGTGTTCATGCTGACATGTTAGTGTTCATACTGACATGTTAGTGTTCATGCTGACATGTTAATGTTCATGCTGACATGTTAGTGTTCATGCTGACATGTTAGTGTTAATGCTGACATGTTAGTGTTCATGCTAACATGTTAGTGTTCATGCTGACATGTTAGTGTTCATACTGACATGTTAGTGTTCATACTGACATGTTAGTGTTCATGCTGACATGTTAATGTTCATGCTGACATGTTAGTGTTCATGCTGACATGTTAGTGTTCATGCTGACATGTTAGTTCATGCTGACATGTTAGTGTTCATGCTGACATGTTAGTGTTCATGCTGACATGTTAGTGTTCATGATGACATGTTAGTGTTCATGCTGA
>WNWK01040926.1:0-16724 GCA_009830355.1 Cherax destructor
GCCTGTATTCAATCTGATCGCCTTGTGCTGCCTTGTGCAGCCACGAGGTGCTTCATGGTGCTGTGGTCAGCACAATTTGTGACACACTGTAGTCAGTACATCTGGCTTGAATTAAATTGTTTTTCTCAGCCAGACGTGCCTTCTCTGGCCCTTTCCTAAGGGAGGAAAGGGTGAGGGCCCTTAACAAGGGTAGTAAGGGTGCATACCCCCCTCCCTTGGAGAATTTTCTCCACACCTGTGAAGATTTTTTGTACATAAAAGTTAGTAAGCTGTTTATGTCTCCTGCCTTGTTTTTAAGGGTGTTGATTATGAGCGAGATTTCAATTGGGTTGGTAGGAGCTAGGAATAGCGTATTAGGGTAGGTGTTTGTGAGGTAGTCTGTTGGACGGGTGTTTGAGCTTGGGATTTTACTCGCTAGATTCTTTCCTATGGTGGTGAAGAAAACATTAAGTCAGTTGGTGCTTGTGGCACTAGAAAAGAACGAATCGTTTCTTCATACTCTGACGACGTAGTAAGGTCTTTGAAATCCTGCATTGCAAGGAGGTCAACAACATGGCTTGCAGCAGGGGACCGGTGTAGCGCTTCAGTCGCAAGGCGGCTAAGAGATTCCTGAGAAGGAGGACCTTTTGAGAGAGCAGATGCCCATGAACATATGGCAGCGAGGGTGACCTTGATCATACACCTGGGCTGCCATGATAGCAGCAAGGGTGACCTTGATCATACACCTGGGCTGCCATGATGGCAGCGAGGGTGACCTTGATTATACACCTGGGCTGCCATGATGGCAGTGAGGGTGACCTTGATCATACACCTGGGCTGCCATGATGGCAGCGAGGGTGACCTTGATCATAAACCTGGGCTGCCATGATGGCAGTGAGGGTGACCTTGATCATACACCTGGGCTGCCATTATGGCAGCGAGGGTGACCTTGATCATACACCTGGGCTGCCATGATGGCAGCGAGGGTGACCTTGATCATACACCTGGCCTGCCATGATGGCAGTGAGGGTGACCTTCATCATACAACTGGCTGCCATGAGGGCAGTGGGGTGACCTTGATCATACACCTGGGCTGCCATGATGGCAGCGAGGGTGACCTTGATCATAAACCTGGTAGATGGAATGTGTATAATGGAGTAGAGTGATGGTGACTCAGGTTGATCTTCAGTGAATCGCTTCAGATCGCCTGTTGATTGGTCGATTTCTTGGTCATAGAGGAAGGGGTTGGAGGCAGGGGTTGGAGGCAGGAGTTGGAGGCAGGGGTTGGGGGCAGGGGTTGGAGGCAGGGGTTGGAGGCACGGGTTGGAGGCAGGGTTGGGGGTAGGGGTTGGAGGCATGGGTTGGAGGGTAGAGACTTTCTTTCAGTCAGTAAGGGACTATAAGAACTTTTCACTGATTCATTATCATTATGGCTCTGAATAGCAGCACTGTTACGGCCCCTTATCTAACAATGGTGTTAGGTAGTTACCTTACCGGCCGGCAGTCAAGGGGTTACGTCATCAGACCTGATGTTTGACTGCCGGGCAGGCTTGACTGACAGTGTCCACCAGACTCTAGTAGAGTGTCCACCTGACTCTCCTAGAGGGTGTCAACTATACTCTCACACTGGAGAGCGTTAACCGGACTCTCCACATACACTATTGTAGAGTGTCCTTCCGACTCTCCCTACACCATTGGAGAGTGCTCACCGGACTCTTCCCTACACCTTGGAGAGTGTACAGACTCTTCCTTACACCTTGGAGAGTGTACACCAGACTCTCCAACTGGAGTGTCCTAGACTCTCCCAGAACTCCAACTGGAGAGTGTAAACTCTCCCAGATACACCACTGGAGTGTTCGACAGATAGACCTTGAGAGTGACTCTTCATGCTGGTGACGGCCTTAGACTCCAACTACTGGCTTATTCACCAGACTGTACCTGAGACTGTGTACCCGGAGTTGAGACTGTACCTGAAAGTGTCATGAGTTGTGTCACTGGTGTTGTAGTGTCACTGGTGTGTGTTCATTGATGTAGTGACAACTGGTGGCACGACACAAGTGGAATAGTCGTGTGATTTGGTGTTGGTGTCGGATGACGCGGTGTTAAGGTTTTAGAGACGGAGTCATGACACAGGGGGCGTGCCATGTGGCACAGAGTGTCGTTTGACACGGAGAGAAGGCGTGTTGTGTAACACAGAGACAAGGGTGTCTGATGACAAGGAAGAGAATGCGTGTCATAACTAGAGGTGTGGTGGTGTCCTGTGTGACACGACGATGGCAGCGACGTTTGACACTGCACTGAAATTTATGATTGTTTTTAATTGTGATTTTTTACTACGTTATAAATGTGTATAAAGAGATCATATGTTTTTACACAGATTATATAGATTTATGATTTTATTCAGAGTACTATGTTTTTATATTAATAATAATATAATAAATATTAAATCTGATATTTTACTTAGTATCCCAAACAGTCGTTAATTACAAATGCTCTTTATTTGTAATAAGCACACACAGTATTATCGCACAAATTTACTTGAGCTTCATTGCATTGACTGGCAGCAAACATTAACATATAGTTATCACTTGAATTTACTAGAGACATGACGTCGAGCAAATGAACGAGAATTTAAATGAAAGCAAAATTAATGAAAGTATACAGCACAATATAGCTTAACTGGTAGGAATTATTTAACAATTCTGCATAAGTAACGATGAATAATTGCACAATAACACTAAAGAAAAGATAAGTCACTGGAAATTGACTTAGCAAGAAAATTCAACACAGAATGCAGATGTTATATACACAGATTTTGCAAAAGCCTTTGACAAGTGTGACCATGGTGTAATAGCACACAAAATGCGTGATAAAGGAATAACAGGAGAAGTTGGTAGATGGATCTATAACTTCCTAACACGTAGAACACAAAGAGTAGTAGTCAACAGAGTAAAGTCTGAGGCAGCTACTGTGAAAAGCTCTGTTCCACAAGGCACAGTACTTGCTCCCATCCTGTTCCTCATCCTCATATCAGACATTGACAGGGATGTAAGTCACAGTGCTGTGTCTTCCTTTGCAGATGACACCCGAATCTGTATGACAGTGTCCACCATTGAAGACACTGCAAGACTCCAAGCAGACATAAACCAAATCTTTAAATGGGCTGCAGAAAACAATATGAAGTTCAATGATGAGAAATTTCAATTACTCAGATACTGTAAACGTGAAGAAATTAAAATCTCATCGGAGTACAAAACTAATTCCAACCACACAATAGAGGGAAAAACTAATGTCAAAGACCTGGGACTGATCATGTCAGAGGATCTCACCTTCAAGGACCATAACAAAGTAGCAATTGCATCTGCTCGAAAAATGACAGGATGGATAATGAGAACCTTCAAAACCAGGGATGCCAAGCCCATGTTGACACTTTACAGATCGCTTGTTCTATCTAGGCTGGAATACTGCTGCACACTAACTGCGCCTTTCAAGGCAGGTGAAATTGCTGACCTTGAAAATGTGCAGAGAACCTTCACCGCACGCATAAGTGTGATAAACCACCTCAACTACTGGGAACGCTTGAAGTTCCTAAACCTGTACTCTCTAGAACGCAGGCGGGAGAGATACAATATTATATACACATGGAAAATTCTCGAGGGCTTAGTACCAAACTTGCACACACAAATCACTCCCTACGAAAGCAAAAGACTCGGCAGGCGATGTAACATCCCCCCAATGAAGAGCAGGGGTGCCACTAGCACGTTGAGGGACAACACAATAAGTGTCAGGGGCCCAAGATTGTTCAACTGCCTCCCAGCCTACATCAGGGGGATTACCAACAAGCCCCTGGCTGTCTTCAAGCAGGCACTGGACAGGCACCTCAAGTCGGTACCTGATCAGCCAGGCTGTGGTTCGTACGTTGGACTGCGTGCGGCCAGCAGTAACAGCCTGGTTGATCAGGCTCTGGTCCAACAGGAGGCCTGGTCACGGACCGGGCCGCGGGGGCATTGACCCCTGGAATTCTCTCCAGGTAGACTAAAATTGAAAAACAATCTAGCTTTAACTTGAAATAACTGCAAAAATGAGTTTTCTTTTCTTTTAAATATCAACAAAAATTACAACACATTAAAAAAAATTAAATGCACAATTTATGAAATAAAAATTCAATAATGGTATAGCAAGAGCAACAATCTGATAAAACAAATCACTAAAAAGGGAGAATTGCACAAAACAATTGAATTATTCACTGGCAATAACTAAAGTAAGTTCACTGAAATATTACTTATTACTCAAGGAGGATGACAAGTTACTTGAACATATAAGTAAACACAACACAAATTGGTAAAACAAAAATTGAATACTGTAAAAGGTAAATTTTACAAAGTCAGTTTAAAAAGTGATTGATTGATAAAATCACACTTTGGTAAATTATTTGCACACAACAAAGATATTAGAAATTAATTAGTTTGAACACTCTTACTCTTAATTGCAAGCAAAGCAAGGTAACTCAATGAAACAGTTACTAAACAAATCACTAAGGACATGACTTTAATCAAACTTAAGAGTGAATTTGTTCAACAACACATGAAAACAAATGAAAATTAATGACAAGAAAAAAAATTAATGAACAGACTAATTAATAAAGGAAAATAAACACTTACAAAAACTGAAGTACACTCATCAACTCAATTGTCATGCTCTTTGTTGACTATATATAAGTACTTATTGGAGCAAAATAATATCTTCAGTAAACTATATCACTAGTCTGCAAAAGTAAATCACATTAGCACTATATAAAAATTAACAAGTACACAAAACAATATTGGGTGCAATGGGAAGAATTACACTGACTGCAATACACAATAATTAGCAGGAAATTACTGGGAAAAAGTAAAAACTTGCTTGGAGAGGAGCAAAAATAATTTATGTGGTTACTGGAGCAAGCAAAAATTAATTACACAATTAACATTAACAAACAAGGGTAAATGAATAAATGATAACGCTGGCATAGTAAACTTGGTGGAATACAACAATTAACAAGAAAAAAACACAGGACAATGCTGGAGGAAAAAAAAATTAAATTCTTTTAAAAATTACTACTTGGTTGAATATTGGAACAGAATATTAATAACAAAACTGTACTTACTGCATACTTGGTAACACAATGAAATTCACAGAATTTATAACACAATAATTAACAAGAGACAATACTAGTGAAATAAAAAATTAATGCAAGTATTTAATTTAACACATAGCACTTCCTAGGATAAGGTTACACTCCCAGGATAACTCAAACTTTAACTGGCAAAAATTGTCTCAACACACGGAATTCGGAAATGTCTATAGATTATCTGAGAAATAAAAACAACAACACAATAATTGTCTCTAGGCTGCAAAACTTTTGACTGAAGCGTGGTGTAGGGTGGTTGGTGGTGATGGTGGTGGTCGTGTCGGCTGCTTACTCCTCTCGTGGAAGTGACGAAGGATTGTGCATAAATTGATGAACTACGAATCTTAGGCTTTAATAAAGGTGGCACAAATAGTTCAGAAGAAACACACTCAGGACGCTTGACCCGATTGTAGCCAATAACTGCTTGCAGGACCCAGTTAAGGGTGAAATTATCCACACTTGAAGCTTTGTGTGGGTAGTGCTTGAGTCACGTGGGTGATGGCGTCTGCCTTAGCGTGGGTGGAGGGGGTTCACGCAGCTGGCTCAACGCGTCCCGCGCTCGCCTGTGGCTTACGCCATTTATAAAAAGCATGTGAATTTAACCCAGGGTGGCTTGAATAACCCAGGATACCACAGGAATGGTATTATCACTCAGAACAGCGATACACTGAAGTACAAGGATGATATAAATGTGTGAACTCACGTGGCTGGCTTACTTCTCAGTCAGCTGGGTGGCTTGCTGGCTTAACCTTTCACACAGGTTGACTGGCTTGGAATCTTGTAACAAATTAGCACAGCAAGGTAGAAGCTGGCTTAAGCCTAGGCTGACATAACTGGTGGTGGCTTGCTGGCTTAGTATGGCACTCTCCCCCTCACAAACTGGTTTATCTCGACCTTAATTTGCAAACCCGGGTCTACCCCTTGTAGGCTTTTAGCAAATAAGAGATAAAACACTTAGCTCGCTAGGATGTATAGTAGATATTGTAGACTCCTTGCTTGGATGTAGATAACTGGTAGTGTGGTCTATGGCGGCACATAGGCTGTCTGCTGGCTTGCAGGAATCTATCTCTCTATAACACCGTAATCGATAGAAATTACGGGCCCTCCGCTGGCACCACTTGTCGTGTGGGTTTTGAGAGAGATAAATAGGTTGTCAAAGGACACTCCTTGTAGGATGGTTACGGTATATTTACGAGTCTGTGAGAGGAGGTCCCAGGCCACGTCTGTCCAGCCGATAGCTAACCACATGAAAACTACTTTCTCTTGCACATATCCACAGCAAAATACACTTATTGATATCTGTGATTCCCCTTAATTTGCACAGAACTTACCAAAATTCTAATACAACTGTTGCTTCATAATTCTTAAGCTAGTCATAAGTTTGCCCAAACACTCCAATATAGAAACTGTAATATGCCAATACATCCCTTTACCATTAATATATAAACTAATTGTTAATTTCTTAAATGTTTAAATTCCAGTACCTCAATTTTGTAAACCTAATTAATCACTACAATTACCTAACCTTACTATCTGTATAATCATTGTGTTACTATAGAGTAAGACCTATCATAAGACTGCCTGAAAAGCCTAGGCATACCTAGGCATATTATTGGCCATCTTGTAATATCTACTTTATAAAATGCATAATTATAAGTACACCCCACCTTGTATATTACCAGAAATAAAGAATTTGAATTTGAATTTGAATATGTCGGCCTAGAAGTGAGGGTGAAGGCCTGTGACGTAGTAGCCACATGGAGTGAGATCTCTGACGTCACAGTAACAAGGGAGCCTACATGTAACGTCTGGGGTTACTATACTGTGATACACTACACAAGTGTATACATATTTACTGACACGACACAGGGGTTGGAGGCAGGGGTTGGAGGCAGGGGTTGGAGGCAGGGTTGGAGGCAGGGGTTTGAGGCAGGGTTTGAGGCAGGGGTTGTAGGCAGGGGTTGGGGGCAGGGGTTGGAGACAGGGGTTGGAGGCAGGGATGGAGGCAGGGGTTGCAGGCAGGGGTAGGAGGCAGGGATTGGAGGCAGGGGTTGAAGGCAGGGTTGGAGGCAGGGGTTGGAGGCAGGGGATGGAGGCAGGGGATGGAGGCAGGGGTTGGGGGCAGGGGATGGATGCAGGGTTGGAGGCCGTGGTTGGAGGCAGGGGTTGGAGGCATAAGTTGGGGGCAGGGGTTGGTGGCAGGGGTTGGAGGCAGGGGAAGGAGTCACTTGGAAGTGAGGTTCCTGGAGAACCTTCACACCGGAAGTGATCTTGAATCACCATTAAATTCATCATCTTAATGGAAATAAGATGCCAGATATATTAACCAAATTATCACAGACACTTTTGTAATATTTGGGTACTTAATTCTGGAAGCGTTTTGCCAGCCAGTGAGTTCTTCAGTCCAGTTGAGAGAAGCGTGGAAGATGAGGAGCTTGAGGTAGTCAGTCCCTCAGCCTGGAGTCGATGTCTTCAGTCCAGTTGAGAGAAGCGTGGAAGATGAGGAGCTTGAGGTAGTCAGTCCCTCAGCCTGGAGTCGATGTCTTCAGTCCAGTTGAGAGAAGCGTGGAAGATGAGGAGCTTGAGGTAGTCAGTCCCTAAGCCTGGAGTCGATGTCTTCAGTCCATCAATCTTGATGGACCTGCTTAGTATGGGCCAGTAGGCCTACCTACATACCTTCCTGGAGGGTATTCCTAGGATCAACGCCCCCACAACCCAGTCCATGACCAGGTCTCCGGGTGAATCAGGGCCTGAACAACTAGGTTGTTACTGCTGGCCGCACGTAGTCCAGCGTACGAACCACAGCCCGGCTGATCCGGCACTGACTTTAGGTATTTGCTCCCTCTTGAAGGCAGTCAGGGGTGGGATGCTGTTGAACAGTCTTGGGCCCCGGACACTTGTTGTGTTTTATCTTAGTGTACCAATGGTGCTCCTACTTTTCATTGGTGGTATTTTTGCATCGCCTGCCAAGTGTTTTGCTTTTGTAGGGAGTGATATATGTGTGGAGATCAGGGACCAGTTCCTCTAGGATTTTCCAGGTGTACTCACTGCGCTCCAGTGAGTACAAGTCAAGTGCTTCCAAGAGTTCCCAGTAGTTAAGGTGTTTGATGGAACTTATATGTGCAGTAAAGGTTCTCTCTACATCCTCTAGATCTGTGATTTCACCTGCCTTGAATGTGGCTGTCAATGTACAGCAGTATTCCAGCCTAGAGAGAACAAGTGATTTAAAAAAGATCATCATTGGCTTGGCATCTCTTGTTTTGAACGTTCTCATTATCCATCTTATCATTGTTGCGGTCGTTGAAGGTGAGATCTTCGGACATTACCACTCCCAGGTCCTACACATTACTTTTCCGCTCTATTGTGTGATTAGAGTTTGTAGTATACTCAGTCCTAGTTATTAGTTCCTCCAGTTTTCCATAACGGAGTAGTTGGAATTTGTCTTCATTGAACATCATATTGTTCTCCATTGCCCATTGGAAAACTTGGTTTATATCTTCTTGGAGGTTAACAGTGTCCTCGGTGGATGACACTATGGTGCAGATCCCAGTATGGTCTGTCAAGGATGAGACACTGGTGCAGATCCCAGTATGGTCTGTCAAGGATGACACTCTGGTGCAGATCCCAGTATAGTCTGTCAAGGATGACATCTGGTGCAGATCCCAGTATGGTCTGTCAAGGATGACACTGGTGCAGATCCCAGTATGGTCTGTCAAGGATGACACTGGTGCAGATCCCAGTATGGTCTGTCAAGGATGACACTCTGGTGCAGATCTCTAGTATGGCTAGTCAAGGCATGACACTGGTGCAGATCCCAGTAGGTCTGTCAGGATGACCAGGTGCTTGTTTACATCAGTGTTCCTACATTCTTAGGGTTAAATAAATCTCTTAAATTTAACCAAACAAGATATAAGACCACAAGACTAAAGGAGCACTGCAGGAGGCCTACTGACCCATGCTAGGAGGTCTTTCAAAACAAACAATCCCACCTATATATTTCTTTAATCTTACAGGAAATATAAAAGTCAAAATATAAAGAGATCTAAAATATGAAAAGAAAAATGTATTAAGAGTATGATGGTATGAGAAATATATGGAAAGAGAAAGTAAAATAAGGGTATGATGGGTATGAGAAATATGAGTGGTATGAGAGGAATGATGGGTATGAGAGAGTGGATGAGAGGTATGATGGGTATGAGAGATATGAGTGGTATGAGGAGAGAATGATGGTAGATATAGAGGTATGATGGGTATGAGAGATATGAGTGGTATGAGAGGTATGATGGTATGAGAGATGATGGTGGTATGAGGGGTATGATGGGTATGAGAATGAGGATATGATGGTATGAGAATGATGAGAGAGGTATGATGGGTATAGAGAGAATATGGGTATGAGAGATGAGAGGTATGAGGGTATGATGGTGAGAGATATGAGAGGTATGAGAGGTATGATGGGTATGAGATATGAGAGGTATGATGGGTATGAGAGATATGAGTGGTATGAGAGGTATGATGGGTATGAGAGATATGAGTGGTATGAGAGGAATGATGGGTATGAGAGATATGAGTGGTATGAGAGGTATGATGGGTATGAGAGATAATGAGTGGTATGAGAGGAATGATGGGTATGAGAGGTATGAGTGGTATGATGGGTATGAGAGATATGAGTGGTATGAGATATGATGGGTATGAGAGATATGAGTGGTATGAGAGGAATGATGGGTATGAGAGATATGAGTGGTATGAGAGGTATGATGGGTATGAGATATGAGTGGTATGAGGGGTATGAGAGGTATGGGGATTATTAGAAGTATGAGGGGTATTAGAGGTATGAGAGGTATGATGTCGTGTCTGCAAATCTCAGCATCCAGACACAGGTACAAGCAGGATTCAGGCCGAAATTTGTCTAATTCTCTGAGAAATGGCGTCACTGACTTCACGCCACAGCGTCCCATGCTGTTTCTCAGTCACGTGATCAGCCTTGCCAGCATGTTCTGCAGTTGTTGTTCAGCTCATCTCAACTATTTCAGCACTTCAGAGGTGAGTTAGTGGTGATTTCAGCGTCTAGTGTGTCTCCCTCGTGTATGGGTAGGGTGAGAGTAGGAAGCGGCCGGGCTCCTCGCCTCTCAACCACTCACCCTGCCACACTCACACCACTCACCCTGCCACACTCACACCACTCACCCTGCCACAGTCACACCACTCACCCTGCCACACTCACACCACTCACCCTGCCACACTCACACCACTCACCCTGCCACACTCACACCACTCACCCTGCCACACTCACACCACTTACCCCGCCACACTCACACCACTCACCCTGCCACACTCACACCACTCACCCTGCCACACTCACACCACTCACCCTGCCACACTCACACCACTCACCCTGCCACACTCACACCACTCACCCTGCCACACTCACACCACTCACCCTGCCACACTCACACCACTCACCCTGCCACACTCACACCACTCACCCTGCCACACTCACACCACTCACGCCGCCACACTCACACCACTATGCTCTCACTCCCTCTGGTGTTTCCTGTGAATTTCCTTGTGAATTCTTGCCAGAACTGTGTATCCGAGTGTCGAGGCCACTCAAAGCTACGTGTGTCCACGCCATGTGGGATGATCAGCAAGCCACGTGATCAGCAAGCCACGTGATCAGCAAGCCAAGTGGGTTGTTACCG
The DNA here is from genome assembly GCA_009830355.1 of Cherax destructor. NCBI lineage: Eukaryota > Metazoa > Arthropoda > Malacostraca > Decapoda > Parastacidae > Cherax > Cherax destructor. The sequence continues at coordinate 10,849 of WNWK01040926.1, forward strand.
AAGCCAGACCTCCCAAGCCATGCTGTGGTGTGCTGCCGCATCAACCCATGACGTCACGATGCTGCTGACGTCACGATGCTGCTGACGTCGTGATGCTGCTGACGTCACCCACGATGCCGCCTGACGTCACTCGCGATGTCACTCCATATTGTGACCCCAGAATTTGGCCCCAATGTATATATATAAATTTATAATGTATATTTTCCATTTTCTATAATTTTATATTGCTGATATTCTCGATAATAGCTAAATCGTTAATATTGTGCTTTATATTTATGCTGGGAGGCAGTTGAACAGTCTTGGGCCCCTGACTCTTATTGTGTTGTCCCTTATCGTACTCGTGGCACCCCTGCTTTTCATTGCGAAAATGTTGCATCTTCTGCTGAGTCTTTTGCTTTCGTAGGGAGTGATTTTCGTGTGTAGGTTTGGTACTAATCCCCCTAGGATTTTCCAAGTGTATATAATCATGTAACTTTTTCGCCTGCGTTCCAGGGAGTACAGATCAAGGGACTTCAACAGTTCCGAGTAATTTAGGTGGATGTTAGGAAGTATTTCTTCAGCCTTAGAGTTGTCAGGAAGTGGAACAATCTAGAGAGTGATGTAGTGTAGGCAGGATCCATACTTAGCTTTAAGAAGGTACTAACAACTTACTAAAATCCATTAACAAGAAACATCAATATGAGAAGCAATATAGACGGGGATTCATACATAAGGAGTTTGTTAAACACTATTCATCAGTTCTCACCAAACTAATAAAAAAAGCCAAACAATTGTACTACTCCAGCAGATTCACTGAAACAAGAGGAGATATAAAAAAGACCTGGAAAACACTCTCACAGATTATGGGCACCCACAAACTGAAAAAAAATAGGGATATTGTCTTAACTAAACCAAACGAAACACCACTACAGCCTATTGATACAGTAAACAAGATAAATGACTTCTTCTCAACTATAGGATCAAATCTTGCCAGTAAAATTCCAGATACCAATGCCCGAGCAAGTGATTACCTAGATGGGAATTTCCCATCCTCCTTATATCTTGCACCTACAGAACCCACTGAAGTCTCCATGATAATCAAGTCACTTAAAAATAAATCAGGACATCTGTCTCAAGTTCCACCCTTAATATACAAACGAGCTGCTCATGTCCTTTCATATCCTATTTCTTTACTTTTTAACAAATCATTAGAATCTAGCACCTTCCCAACACTACTCAAAACAGCAAGGGTTACACCAATACACAAAGGTGGTGACCCTACAGACGTAAATAACTATAGGCCTATATCAAATCTACCATTGCTATCCAAAATATTCGAGAAACTTGTACACAAGAGATTATACTCGTTTATAACGACACAAAGCATACTCAACCCTGCCAATTTGGCTTCAGGAAAAATAAAAGCACTAACGATGCAATAGTAAAAATGATAGACCTGCTTTACACAGCACTTGAAAATAAGGAATATCCACTAGGACTTTTTATTGACTTAAGGAAAGCTTTTGACACAGTAAACCACGGCATCCTACTCCACAAACTTGACCACTATGGAATAAGAGGTCATGCACTAGCATACCTCAAATCCTACCTCACTAATAGGTACCAGTATGTCACTATTAAAGACACATCCTCCACGACACTACCACTAGACACCGGCGTACCGCAGGGAAGTGTCCTTGGTCCCCTGCTCTTCCTCTTATACATCAATGATCTTCCCAATGTATCACAACACCTGAAACCAATACTCTTTGCTGACGATACAACTTATGTCATCTCCCACACAAACCTTGCCACGCTTAATACCATTGTTAACGACGAATTAATAAAAATATCAACATGGATGACTGCCAATAAACTTACACTCAACACTGATAAGACCTTCTATATTATGTTTGGCAACAGAACAGATGATCCACAATTAAACATTAAGATCAACTCTACACCTATTGCTAGACATAACGAGGGCAAGTTCCTGGGCCTTCACCTTGACAGCAGCCTGAAATTCAGCACCCATAATCAACACATAACAAAGAAAGTGTCCAAAACTGTGGGGATCCTCTCTAAGATACGGTATTATGTACCACAATCAGCCCTACTCACACTATACTACTCACTCATTTATCCCTACCTCACATATGCCATTTGTGCATGGGGATCAACAGCAATTACCCACCTAAAGCCAATAATAACCCAACAAAAAGCCGCAGTAAGAATTATCACACAATCCAACGCTAGGCAACACACCCCCCCACTCTTCAAAGACCTAAACCTACTCACTGTCCAGAACATCCATACTTACTACTCTGCTATCTACATTTATAGAACCATTAATTCCAACTTTAACCCAGAGCTAAAACACTTTCTTGACAGCTGTGACAGGACCCATAGACATAATACCAGACAAACATCTCTTTGACATTCCCCGTGTCCGACTAAATCTATACAAAAATTCAATGCGCATAAAAGGGCCTAAAATTTGGAACTCCCTGCCTGAAAACTCTAGAACTGCAGACACAACCTCCATTTTCAAAAGCACCGTTAAAAAACATCTTATCTCACACACCCAACCGGTAGTTAACCATACGAAAACTACTTTATCTTGCACATATCCACAGCAAAATACACTTATTGATATCTGTGATTCTCCTTAATTTGCACATTACTAACCACAGCAAAATACACTTATTGATATCTGTGATTCCCCTTAATTTGCACAGTTCTAACCAACATTCTAATACAACTATTGCTCCATAATACTTAAGCTAGTCATAAGTTTGCCTAAGATACTCCAATATAGAAACTATATTATGCCAATATATCACCTTTATCATTAATATATAAACTAATTGCTAACTTTTTATACTAATTGTTAAATTCTCAATGTTTAAATTCCAGTACCTAAATTTTGTAAACCTAACCTAACCTTACAATCTGTATATCCATTGTATAGCTATTGAGTAAGACCTATCATAAGACTGCCTGAAAAGCCTAGGCATACCTAGGCATATTATTGGCCATCTTGTAATATCAACTTTAATGTATAACTATAAGTACCCCCCACCTTGTATTACATGAAATAAAGAATTTGAATTGAATTTGAATAGTAAAACTTAGGGAGCAGAGAGAGAGTGGACGAAGTAGTGACCAGCAAAGAGGCAGGGCCAGGAGCTGTAAATTGACGCCTGCAAACACATATAGGTGAGCACACAGTAGGGACGCCATGCGGGTCAGTCGCAACTTGTAGGTCTCTGTGCATATAAGTGTTTTTGAGGGCTACACAAGGGTAATGCAGGGGTTATCAAGTGTGTCAGGGTAGTGAACAACCCTTGAAGTGATTTACAAGTTGCCCTGAGCCACATAAGTGTGGGGAGAGCCATAATTTTATAAGTGAACTAGAAATAAATATTTGGTGGCGGGGTCAGTGGGCCTAGTGTGCTCCAGGCGACGTTGCCATGTGTGTCACCCTGGATAATAAAGTGAAATAAATATGTGACAAGTGAAAGAAATACAGTGAATAGGTTATATTATATATCGACAAGAAACGAAAGTGGATATACGCCAGAACATCACATCGAGTTGGACAATCTACAGGATACTACACGCTGGACAGCTGCATCGCATCGCAAGTATTCACCTATGCGTGGTTTTCGGGGTGTCAGGAGTAAGTTCCAATTACCTAACCGCTAAGCTGTTTGTGAACGGTCAACTCTCATAGTAAGATAAGGAATAGGATATCAAGTACTCAGTAACAAATAGCAATTGGTAATTTCTAGTAGAAAAGGGCGAGCAGACAGGTGAATCATAGAATACATTAACTGGTAGATCAGGTGTGTCAGGTCAGGCCAGGTAGAGGAGCACTGTAGGCTACGTGTTACTCGCAGACCTCACATACCACTCATACACCATAACACAATTTCACCACTATTTTCCACACAATAAATCCACACACATATAGTTCCACACACACACACACACACACACACACACACCGGCCGGACGCCATCCGGGTCAGTCGCATCTTGTAGGGCTCTGTGCATATAAATGTTTTTGAGGGCTACCCAAGGGTAATTCAGGGGTTATCAAGTGTGTCAGGGTAGTGAACATCCCTTGAAGTGATTTACAAGTTGCCCTGAGCCACATAAGTGTGGGGAGAGCCATAATTTTATAAGTGAACTAGAAATATATATTGGTGGCGGAGTCAGTGGGCCTAGTGTGCTCCAGGCGACGTTGCCACGTGTGTCATACTAGATAATAAAGTGAAATAAACATGTGACAAGTGAAAGAAATACAGTGAATAGGTTATATTATATATCGACAAGAAACGAAAGTGGATATACGCCAGAACATCACATCGAGTTGGACAATCTACAGGATACTGCTGACAGCTGCATCATCAAGTATTCACCTATGCGTGGTTTTGGGGTGCGGGAGTAAGTTCCAATTACCTAACCGCTAAGCTGTTTGTGAACGGTCAACTCTCATAGTAAGATAAGGAATAGGATATCAAGTACTTCAGTAACAAATAGCAATTGGTAATTTCTAGTAGAAAAGGACGAGCAGACAGGTGAATCATAGAATACATTAACTGGTAGCTCAGGTGTGTCAGGTCAGGCCAGGTGAGGGGAGCACTGTAGACTACGTGTTACTCGCAGACCTCACATACCACTCATACACCATAACACAATTTCACCACTACTTTTCACACATAAATCCACACACATATAGTTCCACAAACACGCACACACATTAACTGAGGTCATGCAGGTCAGGCCCGACAACTTCCTGCTCCCACCTGTCACTTTCGCTAGATCTCACATCACCCCATCTCTCCTTCACCAATTTCTCCCCCTCTGCTTCTCACATCTTCCTCTCTCCACATACATACATACACACACAAAAAAAAAAAAACTAAACACACACACACAAAACTAACACACACACACACACACACACACACACACACACACACACAAAAAAAACAAACACACAAAAAAACTAACACACACAAAACTAACGTGCACACACACACACACACACACACAAAACTATCACACACACACATACACATACACACAAAAACTAACACACACACACAGGCCCACACACACTCTTTCCCCTGCCCCCTCCACCCACCTCTCCCCTACCCCCTTCCCCTGAACCCCTCTCTCCCCCACCTCCTCCCCTCTCCCTCCCCCATTCTCTCTCCACCTCTGTTTCTCCCCCTTCACTCTCTCCTCATAATCCCCCTCTTTCCCCCTCCCCACCTCTCTTCCATTTCCCCATGTCTTCAGTTTCTCCTCTTCCTCCATCCACCCCCACAAACACTCAGGCAATCACACCACAAAACAACCACACGAAATACATAGTTTTCACTCTGTGGCATCTTAAATAAAATAAAAAATGGGGTCCCAGAGAGCAGGACGGAAAACTAGGGGACTGGAGGATGAGTCTGCAAGGAAGATTGGGCAGCAGAGCTCATGAAAAGGGAACATGAGTGGGGAAGGAAGCTAGAGGAGCTTAGCATGAAAATGGAAGAGAGGATAGCTGCAGAAAGCAAGATAATGGAGGAGGGATACTGCAGAAAGCAGGAAGTGGGAGAGCAAGTCACACAGCAGAGGCTAAGATACAGAGATTAGAAGAGAACTGAAAAATTTGAAACAGCCTAAAGAACTAAAAAGCAATGTGGACATGATATCAGAAACTGCTACCTCAGTCACAAAAAGGGACTGTAGAGAACGAGGTGAAACTGTATGCAGAGGCCATATCAGACCATCGTGGAGCCCGAGAAAAGAGAGGATCACATCAGGAACAATCGAGGGAGTGTAGAAAAGGGAGAGCTAAGCTATAGTAGAAGCCCCAACAGACCACAGCAGTGC
>WNWK01040927.1:0-16723 GCA_009830355.1 Cherax destructor
AGACCTAACGACTTCTATGGCTGACCTATACTTATCTAGTAGCTCCTGTCTTCTGCCCTTCCCAATGTCATTACCACCAGCACTAAGACAGATAATAGGCTTGTTCCCATTACCTGACATAATATTATCCAACCTGCTGACTATGTCACCAATACCAGCTCCTGGGAGGCACACCCTCTGTCTGACCTTCCTGTCTCTGTTACAAAAGGCACGGTCCATATATCTTACCTGAGAGTCTCCCACAATCAGAATATTCTTACCTTGATTAGCAGGGGAGTCAGTGGTACCTTTAACCTCACTGACCACTGAAGTACACTCGTCCTGGAGAACAGAGAATCGATTTCCTACCTTCACATCTTCACTATTAACCTTCTTTATCTTCCTTCTTCCTGAATTGTGAACCACTTGCCACTTAAAGCGGCTGCCACTTCCACTGTTGGTAACCATTTCCTCCTTACCAGCTCCAACCATCTCACACTCACTCCCACACCCATCTAGGCGAAGCTTCAGCCTCCTATTTTCCTCCTGAAGTAGTAGAACCTCCTTCTTCAACACTTCAACCTGAGATTCTAAAACACTGCAGTGAGCCATGTGCTCGGTATCACCCCACGCTAATTCCCAGACAGCTTAGGACAGGTATGACCACACGTGACCACTGACCTCATGCACCAACATGTTAGGGATACAACCAGAGATAGAGGAGAGGATGTTGCAGCGAGGCTGGATCTCATATTCACCTTGAATAGCTCAGACATAGGGAATATCACACACGAAAGACCCCTTGGCGCTAGTGATCATGATGTCCTGAGTTTTGAATACCTTATAGAGTTACAAATGGAGAATGCAGCAGCGCGGGAACAACGAGAGAAGCCGAACTTCAGGAAAGGGGACAACATAGGAATGAGAAGTTTTCTGCATGAAGTGCAGTGGGAAAGATAACTAGAAGGAAAGACAGTAAAGGGAATGATGGAACTAGTGATCACTATGTGCAGTGAGGCAGAGGAGAAGTTCATACCAAAGGGTAACGGAAAAAATAGTAAGACCAGAGTGAGCCCATGGTTTAACTGGAGGTGTAAAGAGGCTAAAGCCAAGTGTGCTAGAGCATGGAAAAGGTATAGAAGGCAAAGGACTCTAGACAACAAGGAGTTGAGCAGAAGAACCATAAATGAATATGCTGGGATAAGGAGAGAGGCCCAGAGGCAGTACGAGAACGACATAGCATCAAAAGCCAAATCTGAACCAAAGTTGTTATACAGTCATATTAGGAGAAAAACAACAGTCAAGGACCAGGTAATCAGGCTGAGGAAATAAGGAGGGGAGCTCACAAAGAATGACCAGGAAGTATGTGATGAACTAAACACAAGATTTAGAGAAGTATTTACGGTAGAGACAGGGATGCTTCCAGAAAATCGTGGAGGTATGGTGCACCAGCATGTGCTGGACACAATACACATAACTAAGGTCGACGTGATGAAACTGCTAGGTGAACTAGATACATCAAAGGCGGTGGGCCCAGATAACATATCTCCTTGGATACTGAGAGAAGGAGCAGAGGAACTGTGTGTGCCACTAGCAACAACCTTCAGTAAATCTATCGAAACCGGACAATTGCCTGAGGCGTGGAAGACAGCAAATGTAGTTCCTATTTTTAAGAAGGGAAACAGACAGGAAGAGTTAAACTATCGACCAGTGTCTCTGACTTGTATAGTATGCAAAGTAATGGAAAAGATCATCAGGAGAAGAGTCGTGGAACATATTGAAAAGATTGGGCTCATACATGACATTCAGCACGGCTTCAGAGATGAGAAATCATGTGTCATAAATCTACTTGAGTTCTACGATAAGGTAACAGTAGTAAGACAGGAGGGAGAGGGATGGGTAGATTGCATCTTTTTGGACTGTAAGCAGGCTCTTGACACAGTGCCACACAAGAGACTGGTGCAAAAATTAGAGCAGCAGGCAGGAATAATAGGGAAAGTACTCCAATGGATCAGGGAATACATAACAGGAAGGAAACAACGAGTGTTGGTACGTGATGAAGTGTCAGAGTGGGCGCATGTGTCGAGTGGGGTTCCACAAGGGTCAGTCCTAGGTCCGTTGCTGTTTCTTATATATGTGAATGACATGATGGAAGGAATAGATTCAGAAGTGTCACTGTTCGCTGATGATGTGAAACTGATGAGGAGAATACAAGCGGACGAGGATCAGTTAAGATTACAAGGTGATCTGGACAGACTACAAGTCTGGTCAAACAAATGGCTCCTGGAGTTTAACCCCAGTAAGTGTAAGGTCATGAAGATTGGGGAAGGACACAGAAGACCGGAGACGGCATACAGGTTAGGGAATCAAAGGCTGCAAACGTCACTTAAAGAAAAGGATCTTGGGGTAAGCATTATAAAGAACATGTCTCCTGAGGCACACGTCAATCAAAAAACTGCTGCAGCATATATGCGATTGACAAACCTGAGATTAGCATTTAGACATCTGAGTAAGGAGTCATTCATGACATTGTACACCGTGTATGTCAGGCCTATACTGGAGTATGCAGCACCAGTATGGAACCTTCACCTAATCAAACACCTCACGAAATTGGAGAAAGTGCAAAAATTTGCAACACGTTTAGTCATGATAACAACGTATAAAATACTGAGAGGAATTGACAAGGTGGACAGGGCTCGAATGTTTCAGAGATGGGATACAGGAACAAGGGGCCACAATTGGAAGCTGAAAACCCAGATGAGTCATAGAGATGTTAGGAAGTACTTCTTTAGCCTTAGAGTTGTAAAGAAGTGGAATAATCTGGAGAGTGAAGTAGTAGCAGCAAGTTCCATATATAGCTTTAAGAAGAGGTATGATAAAGCTTATGGAGCAGGGAGAGAGTGAATTAGTATCGACCAGTGAAAAGGCGGGGTAAGGAGCTATGAATCGACCCCTGCAACCACATATAGGTGAGTACAGACACACACACACACACATACATAGATGGCTAAGAGGACGGAGGTGGTACTGGAAAACCTCATGTACCAACACGTAAAGGGTACTACCAGAGAGAGAGGAGAGGGTGAACCAGTGAGACTGGACCTAGTATTCTCCTTGAGTAGTGTAGATATTGAGGACATTACATATGAAAGACCGCTAAGAGCCAGTGATCATGGGGTTCTAAGCTTCGAATACATAGTAGAGTTACAAGTGGAGGAGGAAGCAGGGAGAGTAGGACGAATGGAGCCAAACTACAAGAAAGGGGACTACGTAGGCATAAAGAACTTCTTGCACAGAGTTCAGTGGGACAGAGAGCTGCCAGGGAAGTCAGTAAACGAGATGATGGAATATATGACAACAAGAATAACGAAAAAGCCAGGATGAGCCCATGGTTCACCCAAAGGTGCAGGGAAGCCAAACAGCCAAAACCAAGTGTGCTAGGGAATGGAAGAAGTATAGAAGGCAAATGACCCAGGAGAATATGGAACGCAGTCGTAGAGCCAGAAATGAATATGCACAGGTAAGAAGGGAGGCCCAAAGACAATTCGAGAATGACGTAGCAGCGAAATCCAAATCTGACCCAAAGTTGTTGTACAGCCACATCAGGAGGAAAACAACAGTCAAGGACCAGAGAATCAGGCTGAGGAAGGAAGGACGGTAGGTCACAAGAAATGACCGCGAAGTATGTGAGCTCAACATGAGATTCAAAGAAGTTTTCACAGAGGAAACAAAAAAGCCTCCAGAAAGGCGGAGAGGTGGGGTACACCATCGGGTGTTGGACACAATGCATACAACCGAGGAAGAAGTGAAGAGGTTGCTAAGCGAGCTAGATACCTCAAAGGCGAAGGGGCTGGATAACATCTCTCCATGGGTCCTGAGAGAGGGAGCTATATGTACCACTATCAACAATCTTCAACACATCTATTGAAACAGGGTGACTACCTGAGGTATGGAAGACAGCAAATGTAGTCCTAATTTTTAAAAAAGGAGACAGACATGAAGCATTAAACTACAGACCAATGTCACTGACATGTATAGTATGCAAAGTCATGGAAAAGATTATCAGGAGGAGAGTGGTGGATCACCTAGAAAGGAATGAGCTTATCAACGACGGGCAGCACGGTTTCAGGGACGGGAAATCCTGTGTCACAAACCTAATGGAGTTCTACGACAGGGTGACATCAGTAACACAAGAAAGAGAGAGGGGTGGGTAGATTGCATTTTCTTGGACTGTAGGAAGGTGTTTGACGCAGTCCCACACAAGAGATTAGTGAAAAGCTGAAGGACCAGGCAGGAATAACAGGGAAGGCACTGCAGTGGATCAGGGAATACTTGTCAGGAAGACAACAGTGATTCATGGAACGTGGCGAGGTGTCAGAGTGGTCGCCTGTGACAAGCGGGGTTCCACAGGGGTCAGTCCTAGGACCGGTGCTGTTCCTGGTATTCGTGAACGACATGACGGAAGGAATAGATTCAGAGGTGTCCCTGTTTGCAGATGATGTAAAATTGCTGAGAAGAATTCAGTCAGACGATGAACAGGCAGAACTACAAATGGGATCTGGACAGGCTACAGCCTGGTCCAGAAACTGGCTCCTGGAGTTTATCCCCACCAAGTGCAAAGTGATGAAGATTGGGGAAGGGAAAAGTACACCACAGACGGAGTACAGTCTAGGGGGCCAGAGACTACAAACCTCACTCAAGGAAAAGGATCTTGGGGAGAGTATAACGCCAGGCACATCTCCTGAGGCTTACATCAACCAAATAACTGCTGCAGCATACGGGCGTTTAGCAAACCTAAGAACAGCATTCCGACATCATAATAAGGAATCATTCAGGACACTGTACACCGTGTACGTTAGGCCTATATTGGAGTATGCAGCACCAGTTTGCAACCCACACCTAGTTAAGCACATAAGAAAACTAGAGAAAGTGCAAAGGTTTGCAACAAGACTAGTCCCGGAGCTGAGGAGCATGTCCTACGAGGAGAGGTTAAAGGAAATTGACCTGACGACACTTGAGGACAGGTGAGATAGGGAAAAATGATAACGACATATACAATGCTGCGAGGAATAGATAAGATAGACACAGACAGGATGTTCCAGAGATGGGACACAGAAACAAGGTGTCACAATTGGAAGCTGAAGACTCCTGTGAGTCAAAGGGATTTTAGGAAATATTTCTTCAGTCACATAGTGGTCAGGAAGTGGAATAGCTTGGGAAGCGATGTAGTGGAGGCAGGATCCATTCATAGCTTTAGGAAGAGGTATGATAAGGCTCATGGCGAAGGGAGAAAGACCCAGTAGCGGCCAGTGAAGAGGCGGGGCCAGGAGCTATGAATCGACCCCTGAAACCACAACTAGGTGAGTACAACTAGGTGAGTACACACACACACACACGCGCGCGCGCGCACACGCACGCATATACACCAGGTCTAAGGACATAAGAAAGGAGGAACACTGCAGCAGGCCTGTTGGCCCATACTAGGCAGGTCCTTCACATTCCATCCCACTAACAGAATATTTGTTCAACCTAATTTTCAATGCTACCTCGATATAATCGCCCTCTACAGCACATTTTGTTATCAAATGTGCAATTCCCACTCAAATCCAACCCCTCTCACTCATGAATTTATCCAACCTAAATTTAAAACTACCCAAGGTCCTTGCTTCAATAACCCTACTAGGCAGACTGTTCCACTCATCAACTACCCTATTTCCAAACCAATATTTTTCTATATCCTTTCTAAATCTAAACTTATCTAACTTGAATCCATTATTGCGGGTTCTCTCTTGGAGAGATACCCTCAAGACCTTATTTATATCCATTTATATCCCCTTTGTTAATACCCATTTTCCTCTTGTATACCTCGATCATGTCTCCCCTCATTCTACGTCTTACAAGTGAATGTAATTTAAGGGTCTTCAATCTTTCTTCGTAAGGAAGATTTCTAATGCTATGTATTAATTTAGTCATTCTACGCTGAATGTTTTCTAACGAATTTATGTCCATTCTGTAATATGGAGACCAGAACTGAGCTGCGTAATCTCGGTGAGGCCTTACTAATGATGTATAAAGCTGTAATATAACCTCTGGACTTCTGTTGCTAACACTTCTTGATATAAATCCCAGTAATCTATTTGCCTTATTACGTATGCTTAGGCATTGCTGTCTTGGTTTAAGGTTGCTGCTTACCATCACCCCCAATTCCTTCTCGCAATCTGGATGGCTAACTTCTACGTTATTTAACTTATAAGTGCTTGGGTTATGGACACTCCCGAGCTTCAGAACCTTGCATTTATCTACATTGAACTGCATCTGCCACTTTTGTGACCACGAATTAAGTTTGTCTAAATCTTCCTGAAGTTCTATGACATCTATGTCTGAATCAATTATCCTACCTATCTTCGTGTCGTCGGCGAGTTTGCTCATATCACTAGTAATTCCCTCGTCAAGGTCATTGATATATATTATAAATAAAACCGGGCCTAAGACTGATCCCTGTGGAACACCACTTGTTACATGTCCCCGTTCGGATTTAACCCCATTTATGCACACTCTGCTTCCTATTGGTGAGCCATGACTCGATCCATGACAGCACTTTTCCCCCAATGCCATGAGCTGCAACTTTCTTTAGCAGTCTCTGGTGCGGTACTCTATCAAAAGCCTTACTAAAGTCTAAATAAACAATATGGAATTCTTTATCGTGCTCAACAGCCTCAAAAGCTTTACTGAAGAATGTTAATAAATTAGATAGGCAGGAACGGCCCCTCGTGAATCCATGCTGAGTATCATTATTCAAATTATGGTTATCTAGATGGTTTCTAATAATATCAGCTATAATTGACTCTAGTAATTTGCCTACAATTGAGGTCAAGCTTATTGGGCGGTAATTATAGGGTAGTGACTTGTCCCCTGCTTTAAAAATAGGAATTACATTAGCCATCTTCCACATATCAGACACTACACCTGTTTGAAGTGATAAATTACAAATGTTAGATAATGGTTCACAGAGTTCCATTTTGCATTCCTTAAGAACCCTTGCAAAAAGCTCATCAGGACCCGGCGATTTATTTTGTTTCAGTCTTTCTAGTTGTTTCATAACAATTTCGCTAGTGACTGTGATATTACATAATTTATCTTCTTCTGGGCCTCTGTAAAAATTAATTACTGCGATATTATTAGTGTCTTCCTGTGTGAAAACCGAGAGAAAATAATTATTAAAAATAGAGCACATATCATTCTCCTTGTCAGTAAGTCTAGTGGCTAATCGACATGTGCCTAGGACACAATCGTAACTAACACACACACAGGGAAGGATGAACACTCACACACTGTACACCACACCCACACTGTACACCGCACACACACACAGGGGAGGATGAACCAGAAAGACTAGACCTCGTGTTCGCCCTGAGCAGCTCGGACATTGAGGACATCACATATGAGAGGCCCTTTTGTGTCGGTAATAAAGTTTGTAAATATTTCAGGAGGTGACATGCCTTCTACTGGGTAATGTAATGAAAGGGGAAGAAGAGGAGAGGAGGAGGAGGAGAAGGAGGAGGAAGAGTAGGAGAAGAAGAAGCCGTAGAGGAATGAGAGGGGAAAGAATAGTGATCACGTGATTCTGAGCTTTGAATGCATAATAGAGTTACAAGTGGAGAGGGTGACAGGAGTTGAATGGGAAAAGCCAAACCATAAAAGGGATGACTACACAGAAATAAGGAGCTTCCTGCACGAGGTTCAGTCGGACAGAGAATTGGTAGGAAAGTCGGTAAACGAAATGATGGAATTCAAAACTACAAAACACAAGGAGGCAGAGGAAAGGTTTGTTCCGAAGGGCAACAGAAATAGTGGGAAGACCAGAACGAGCCCTTGGTTTACCCGAAGGTGTAGGGAGGCAAAAACTAAGTATGCTAGAGTATGGAAAAAGCACAGAAGCCAAAGGACCAAGGAAAATAAAGAGAATAGTCAAAGAGCCATAACGAGTATGCTCAGATGAGGAGGGAGGCCCAGCGACAGTACGAAAACAACATAGCATCTAAAGTTAAGTCTGACCTGAAACTGCTGTATAGCTACATTAGGAGGAAGACAACAGTCAAAGACCAGGTGATCAGTCTGAGAAAAGAAAGTGAGGAGCTCACTAGAAACGATCAAGAGAAATGTGAGGAGCTGAACACGAGATTTAAGTATTTACATTGGAGACAGGAAGGACTCATGGAAGACAGAACAGAGGGGGACACCAACAAGGAATATATCAACAAGTGTTGGATGAAATACACACAACTGAGGAGAAGATGAAGAAGCTGCTAAGTGACCTTGATACCTCAAAGGTGGTGGGACCGGACAACATTTCTCTGTGGGTCCTTTGAGAGGGAGCAGAGATACTGAGTGTGCCACTAACCACAATTTTCAACACATCCCTTGAAACTGGGCAACTACCCAAGGTATGGAAGACGGCAAATATGGTCCCCATTTTTAAGAAAGGAGACAAACGAGGCACTAAACTATAGACCAGTGTCACTGACGTGTATAGTATGCCGAGTCAAGAAGATTATCAGGAAGAGAGTGGTGGGGCACCTGAAACGGAACAAGATTATGAACGACAACCAGCACGGATTCATGGAAGGCAAATCCTGTGTCACAAACCTTCTGGGGTTTTATGACAAAGTAACAGAAGTAAGACACGAGAGAGAGGGGTGGGTTGATATCATTTTCTTGGACTGCAAGAAGGGCTTCGACACAATTCCTCACAAGAGATTAGTGCAGAAGCTAGAGGATCTGGCACGTGTGATAGGAAGGGCACTGCAATGAATCAGAGAATATCTGACAGTGAGGCAACAACGAGTCATGGTACGTGTAGAAGTATCACAGTGGGCGCCTGTGCCGAGCGGTGTCCCACAGTGGTCAGTCCTAGGACCAGTGCCATTTTCGGTATATGTGAATAACATGAGGAAAGGGATAGACTCGGAAGTGTCCCTGTTCGCAGATGATGTGAAGTTAATGAGGAGAATTAAATCAGATGAGGATCAGGCAGGACTACAAAGAGACCTGGACGGTCTGGACGCGTGGTCCAGCAACTGGCTCCTCGAATTTAACCCCACCAAATGCAGAGTCATGAAGATCGGGGAAGGGCAAAGAAGACCGCAGACAGAGTATAGGCTAGGTGGCCAAAAACTGCAATCCTGGCTCAAAGAGACAGATCATGGGGTAAGTATATAACCGAGCACTTCTCCGGAAGCACACTTCAACCAGATAACTGCTGCAGCATATGGGCGGCTGGCACTGTACACCGTGTACGTCAGGCCCATACTGGAGTATGAAGCACCAGTTTGGAAATTAGAGAAAGTGCAAAGGTTTGTAACAAGGTTAGTTCCAGAGTTATGGGAAATGTCCTACGAAGAAAGGTTATGGGGAAATCGGCCTGACGACACTGGACGACAGGAGGGTTAGGGGAGACTTGATAACGACATACAAAATACTGCATGGAATAGATAAAGTAGACATAGATAGGATGTTCCAGAGATGGGACACAGAAACAAGGGGTGACAATTGGAGGTTAAAGATTCAGATGAGTCAAAGGGATGTTAGGAAGTATTTCTTCAGTCACAGAGTTTTTAGGAAGTGGAATAGTCTTGCATGTGATGTAGTGGAGGCAGAAACCATACATATCTTTAAGACGAGGTATGATAAAGCTGATTGAGCAGAGGGAGAGATAACCTAGTAGCAATCAGTGAAGATGCGGGGCCAAGAGCTGAGTATCGACCCCTGCTACCACAAATAGGTGAGTACAAATAGGTGAGAACATGCAACACTCCATAATCATCCAGCGTATTCACCATAAACCATTTATTATTACAGTTAAGGAAATAAAAGCACATATAAGCATAGGTCAAAGCAAGATTGCAGTTTCCATGAAGACAGTTTGTTCATCTTGTTGATGCAAAAAGTTAAAACTACCTCAAGATTTCAGATATTTTATCATTAACAATAATGTGTTTTGTCATATCCTGTAAGGTTTGCATGGAGGTGTCTATGGGAAATAGTTATGCACATGCCCCACCGTCATACCATCTGTCCTCCCTCCCCTCAACCCTGACACCTACACGGTATAGCTGTAAATATTCCATTAAGTGTCGAACACACTTTAACAGTTTTAACAGGTTTAGGCGTTCTCGTCATAATTATAGTTTTTGTTATTACCAGAGTGCCTGTAGTTTTTGTTATTACCAGAGTGCCTGTAGTTTTTGTTATTACCAGAGTGCCTGTAGTTTTTGTTATTACCAGAGTGCCTGTAGTTTTTGTTATTACCAGAGTGCCTGTAGTTTTTGTTATTACCAGAGTGCCTGTAGTTTTTGTTATTACCAGAGTGCCTGTAGTTTTTGTTATTACCAGAGTGCCTGTAGTGTTTGTTATTACCAGAGTGCCTGTAGTTTTGTTATTACCAGAGTGCCTGTAGTTTTTGTTATTACCAGAGTGCCTGTAGTTTTTGTTATTACCAGAGTGCCTGTAGTTTTTGTTATTACCAGAGTGCCTGTAGTTTTTGTTATTACCAGAGTGCCTGTAGTTTTTGTGATTACCAGAGTGCCTGTAGTTTTTGTTATTACCAGAGTGCCTGTAGTTTTTGTGATTACCAGAGTGCCTGTAGTTTTTGTTATTACCAGAGTGCCTGTAGTTTTTGTTATTACCAGAGTGCCTGTAGTTTTTGTTATTACCAGAGTGCCTGTAGTTTTTGTTATTACCAGAGTGCCTGTAAGGATGTTGGAGAAGTGTTAGAGAAATTCTATAACATTAATTATTATTGGACTGCTATTTTAACTTGACATGAGTGTATTTGTGTTGAACATTTATGTTCGTTACTTTTATTATATGTGAATTTTATCCTTGTTTTATTGTGTGCTGTGAATATATGTTAATTAACTGCAATGAAGGCTCAGTGTTCTGAAAATATGACAGTAAATACGGCTAATATTACCAGTAATATTACAATTAATACTTCTACTACTATTCCATCTACTACTAATGCTACTTCTACCTCTACTGCTACTGCTGATATCACTACTTTCAATCAGGGTACTTTGATTTTGGTGATGATCATTTGATCCAAATACAACAACAATAAATAATACAACAATAACGATAATGAAATTTGTTAAGATGTAAAACGCCTATAAAATACTACCTCTTCCCATAGAGCTAAATTAAAAAAAAATGACTCATAGTGCTAAGATGGTCATTGTCCCTCTTGTTTAACATGAATATTCCCCATAAAGCTGAAA
Source organism: Cherax destructor (assembly GCA_009830355.1). NCBI lineage: Eukaryota > Metazoa > Arthropoda > Malacostraca > Decapoda > Parastacidae > Cherax > Cherax destructor. The sequence continues at coordinate 11,256 of WNWK01040927.1, forward strand.
TAAACACGACATTGTGAAGAAAATAGGCAGTTAGCCCAAGCAAGACACGGACATAAGACGGCAACGCTGCAGGTAATTGGCCATTCTCGCCATATAATAACTAGGACGAGGCGTCGTACACAGCCTCCCACGGCCAGGGATCTTATGTTTATGTTGAGGAGAGAGGGAATAGTTGGAAGAGAGGGCAAGAAAGAAACTGAGAAGAAGAGGGTGATAGGGAGTGGGGTGAAACGGCATTGAAATAGAAATGCAGTGAGACGAAAGAAAGAGTTGCATTTGAAATGTTCACTCATAAAGTTGTATTCCTAGTATTATCTCCGAGGGCGAGCTCAAGCTCTTAGACCCCGCCTCTGATCATCGATTATCTGATGTGGTTGAATCTCTGCCTTACTGGGTCTTTTATTAGTTACTAGTTAAACCATGTATAGAGTTAGTCTTCATTACATTTCCTAATTATTCTATTTGCTCACTTCCCTTTCACTGTTGTGTCACTGTCCTCGTGGAATTCTTATTAAAGTCCAACTAACAGATATATTTTCTCCCATATGGATCAGTTTTGTCTTTCTATGAATAATTTAATGTTTTATAATGTCTTCTATTACGGATATATTTACCTGGCGGGTCGTCACCTGTCATGTTTCAAGTAGCTATAATTTGCTTCAGAAACGTCGTATTACAATGGGGTTTTCACTAAAATGTTACCAGATAATTACACTATTTTTATGTAAACAAAACCGAAAATCATATTTTTTCGCATAATTCTCATGTCCGCGCGAGAAATTCCCTAACAGCTCCCTTTTGGCCAGTGGTGAATTGTAAATCTTTATTAAGTATCATTGTATTAATGACAAACAGTAACTACAAGTTGAACCTCGCACCCCGCGCCTCAAACCTTGCACCCCGAGCCCATAAGATAAGGACTTAAACATGGAGGAACACTGCAGTAGGCCTACTGGCCCAAACTAGGCAGGTCCTTCTTTAAACCAATTTCCAACTCACCAGGGTAAACAAACTAAAGGTACACACTACACTCTCACCAGGTACACACTACACTCTCACCAGGTCCACACTACACTCTCACCAGGTCCACACTACACTCTCACCAGGTCCACACTACACTCTCACCAGGTCCACACTACACTCTCACCAGGTACACACTACACTCTCACCAGGTACACACTACACTCTCACCAGGTACACACTACACTCTCACCAGGTACACACTACACTCTCACCAGGTACACACTACACTCTCACCAGGTCCACACTACACTCTCACCAGGTACACACTACACTCTCACCAGGTACACACTACACTCTCACCAGGTACACACTACACTCTCACCAGGTACACACTACACTCTCACCAGGTACATACTACACTCTCACCAGGTACACACTACATTCTCACCAGGTACACACTACACTCTCACCAGGTACAACTACACTCTCACCAGGTACACACTACACTCACAGGTACACACACTCCGGTACATACTACACTCTCACCAGGTACACACTACACTCTCACCAGGTACACACTACACTCTCACCAGGTCAACACTACACTCTCACCAGGTCACACTACACTCTCACCAGGTCACACACACTCTCACAGGTACACTACACTCTCACCAGGTCACACTACCTCTCACCAGGTCACTACACCTCTACCAGGTACACACTACACTCTCACCAGGTCCACACTACACTCTCACCAGGTCACACTACACTTTCACCAGGTTCACACTAAACTCTCACCAGGTCCACACTACACCCTCACCAAGTTACACACTACACTCTCACCAGGTACACACTACACTCTCACCAGGTACACACTACCCCTCACCAGGTACACACTACACTCTCACCAGGACCACCTCACCATAGTCACTACACTCTCACCAGGTACACACTACACTCTCACCAGGTACACACTACACTCTCACCAGGTACACACTACACTCTCACCAGGTACACACTACACTCTCACCAGGTACACACTACACTCTCACCAGGTACACACAACACTCAACAGGTTCACACTACACTCTCACCAGGTACACACTACACTCACCAGGTCACACTACACTCTCACCAGGTCACATCTACACTCTCACCAGGTACACACTACACTCTCGTACACTACGGTCACACTACACTCTCACCAGGTACACACTACACTCTCACCAGGTACACACTACACTCTCACCAGGTCACACTACCTCTCACCAGGTCACACTACACTCTCACCAGGTACACACTACACTCTCACCAGGTCACACTACACCTCTCCAGGTACACACTACACTCTCACCAGGTACACACTACACTCTCACCAGGTACACACTACACTCTCACCAGGTACACACTACACTCTCACCAGGTCCACACTACACTCTCACCAGGTCCACACTACACTCTCACCAGGTACACACTACACTCTCACCAGGTACACACTACACTCTCACCAGGTCACACTACACTCTCACCAGGTCCACACTACACTCTCACCAGGTCCACACTACACTCTCACCAGGTACACACTACACTCTCACCAGGTACACACTACACTCTCACCAGGTCCACACTACACTCTCACCAGGTCCACACTACACTCTCACCAGGTCCACACTACACTCTCACCAGGTCCACACTACACTCACCAGGTCACACTACACTCTCACCAGGTACACACTACACTCTCACCAGGTCCACACTACACTCTCACCAGGTACACACTACACTCTCACCAGGTACACACTACACTCTCACCAGGTACACACTACACTCTCACCAGGTACACACTACACTCTCACCAGGTCACACTACACTCTCACCAGGTACACTCACCTCACCAGGTCACATACACTCTACCAGGTACACACTACACTCTCACCAGGTACACACTACACTCTCACCAGGTACACACTACACTCTCACCAGGTACACACTACACTCTCACCAGATGTATAATACACATGTGCCACATCTAGACACCTTTATTGACGAGACGCTTTTGCTTGCACGTGTTTTTTTTAAATACAGTGGTGACTTTTTTTTTGGAAACAGTGGAAGAAATGGAGAGGTAATTTTAAAGTGATCAGCCTTTCATCTATGTAAAGAAGGTCCATGAGCATGGAGTCTCATGTACTGGAGCCAGAGGAAAGGTGTAACAATTGGAGACAACATCGTAGGTTGGTAGGAACCACTACCGGCATATGTCCATAAGTTGAACCATTGGTTTGCAAAAAATGTTGTACAAGATATCGTGTGTAGTAAGAATTCATAGAGTTTCTGTGTCAGAAAAGTATCGCAACATACATGGAATTCAATGTCATTAACTTGTTGATATTGTAGACATTCTTAATGATACTTGTCTGACACAGCAATACCATGGAATGTTGGTACAAAGTCTTAGTTTCTTTTAAATCTCTATTACTAACCAATGACCCAGCTTACAAGCATGACTTATTATTGCTAGTGGGTCTTCCCACCTGTAATAACATCTCTAACTACTGCAAGTTTCCTCTGGCTTCAGTACATGTGTATCCATCCTCTTGCTTCTGCATAAAGACTAATCACCTTCAGTCAAGTCGAAGGTATTATACACCTAAAATTACCTAACGACTTTTTCACCGGCTGCTTCCAATATTAAAAAAAAAACTAGTTCCCTATTAGATTAATAAAGCCTTCTATACAAGCGACACGTCTCATCAATAAAAATGCTCAGGTGCTGATCATGTAGTTTATCCAGTAACTGTATCAACACAACACATGCTTCTGCCACATTGTGATCCACTAAAGACAGTGTTTCAAAATTACTATTACGTATCAATGCTGGCAAACGTTTGGTAAGATACTTCTACAAACACCTATTTCAGACAGATGCATAACTCTTAATGAGATTTTACTGTTAGATTTTTTACTCATTCATGTCTTAATAGAATACTCGATGTGTTTTAATATCTAAATATTTATTAATTTATTTCAGATTACTTTAGTAATCTTAAACTCAGTTATGTTGCGATAACCTTTGATATTAGAGAATAGAGGATATGATTTTTACTACCAGGAATCTTTTAACCTAACCCATGACGATGTAGCGCCCTTCCTATGTAGCACACTGATTCTATAACAGTAATTTTCAACAATTTTTAATCATCAGAGAGTAGTTTTACCAGTGTTAGATTGTGAAAGTCAGTTTTTTCCTCTCTTAGACGCAGAACGTGAATACAACACAGGTACTTTCTTGTATAGCTAGGTCTGTCGTATGGCTACTGAGCCGTACTTAGTCGTGCTCAAGGGGACAGTTCTTTATCTGCATAATATAGAGTCGCCATTATTGTAACATGACTTCTTTATTTTCAGGGCATAGAACCAGCTAAAGTAGATGCATTTTTTGAGCTATGCAGTTCACTAAAAAAAGGAAACATTAGAATCTTTGATATTTATGTTTACAGTGCACTGAACTTTTTTTTTTTATATTTTATTTAAAACCTTATGTACATAACCATATGACTGCAAGAACAAAAACCGTTCTGCATCATTCGACATAACATAGTACAGAACAGTTTATCACTTACAATAAGGAAAAAATAAACCGTATCGCCCAAAAGTTACAATACATAACATTGCCACAACATACACTAAAACACGCCAAAACAACTAAATAATTTCAAAGAAAACTAAGCATACCAAAGTTATCAAAAACATACAATCATGACATATGCATCACAGTATAAAATCCCCTGACTACTTCTTCAGCTTATTTGCAACCACTCTACCAAAATTATATGAAAGGGAAAGACCCTCCCACTGTCAAACACCACTGACAGTGAAAGTGTTTCGTACAAAACTACTTCTAACTCAAAATTTACAAAAATTATGTCTCATAAAAGACGAAAATATGGAAAACATTTTCAAATATTCCAAATAAAACATAATAAATCACTTAACCAACCTAGCTAAACATTGAATAAAAAACTAAACCTAAGCAAAAATTATATCAATATAGCATTACATTTTCATAACTCATTAACATTAGGTGATAAAAATAAAGTATTCATAACTCATAGTACTATAAGCTTTAAAAAAAAACAATCCTAATCCATTAATATCCAAAAACATGATCCTATCACCTACACAACCCTACATATACTATAAGTACTATAGTGTCCTACACCTAAAACACACTGTACAAAAATCCAAAAGAGACAGATATCTCGTTACAAACATAGAAAAAACACAGCATAGAGTGGCCAAAGGCACTACCACAATACCTACTCGAACAGAAAAACTAGACATAGAACAACAAATGATAACATGAATACATCCTTGAAATGATACACGAACCAAAAAGTAATAACCGAAAATTTTCACAAAACTTCAGCAGAATCCTGCATCACCACACACTAAGGAATAATTAATACATCAAAAATTACACCCCAAACAAAAGGTGGACATAT
>WNWK01040928.1:0-16723 GCA_009830355.1 Cherax destructor
CATGCTTTTAACATCCTATGGAGAGGGAGCATGGACACTGGGATCGTACCGCAGCTACTAAAAACAACAGACATAGCCCCGCTCCACAAAGGGGCAGTAAAGCAATAGCAAGAACTACAGACCAATTGCGCTAACGTCCCATATCATAAAAATCTTTGAAAGGGTTCTAGAAGCAAGATCGCCACCCATCTTGATACCCATCAATTGCACAACCCAGGACAGCATGGGTTTAGAGCAGCCGCTCCTGTCTGTCCCAACTACTGGACCACTACGACAAGGTCCTGGATGCTCTAGAAGATAAACAGAATGCAGATGTTATATACACAGATTTTGCAAAAGCCTTTGACAAGTGTGACCATGGTCTAATAGCACACAAAATGCGTGATAAAGGCATAACAGGAAAAGTTGGTAGATGGATCTATAATTTCCTAACACGTAGAACACAAAGAGTAGTAGTCAACAGGAAAGTCTGAGGCGCTACTGTGAAAGCCTGTTCACAAGGCACAGTACTTGCTCCCACCCTATTCCTCATCCTCATATCAGACATTGACAGGGATATAAGCCACAGTGCTGTGTCTTCCTTTGCAGATGACACCCGAATCTGTATGACAGTGTCCACCGTTGAAGACACTGCAAGACCCCAAGCAGACATCAACCAAATCTTTAAATGGGCTGCAGAAAACAATATGAAGTTCAATGATGAGAAATTTCAATTACTCAGATACGGAAAACGTGAAGAAATTAAAATCTCATCGAGTACAAAACTAATTCCAACCACACAATAGAGCGAAAAACTAATGTCAAAGACCTGGGAGTGATCATGTCAGAGGATCTCACCTTCAAGGACCATAACAATGTAGCAATTGCATCTGCTCGAAAAATGACAGGATGGATAATGAGAACCTTCAAAACCAGGGATGCCAAGCCCATGTTGACACTTTACAGATCGCTTGTTCTATCTAGGGCTGAATATTGCTGCACACTAACTGCACCTTTCAAGGCGGGTGAAATTGCTGACCTTGAAAATGTGCAGAGAACCTTCACCACTACGCACAAGTGCGATAAACCCCCCTAAACCTGTACTCTCTAGAACGCAGGCAGGAAAAGTACATTATTATATACACATGGAAAATTCTCGAGGGCTTAGTACCAAACTTGCACACAAAATCATCCCTCAAAGCAAAGACTCGGCAGGCGATGTAACAGCCCCCCAATGAAGAGCAGGGGTGCCACTAGCACGTTGAGGGACAACACAATAAGTGTGAGGGGCCCAAGATTGTTCAACTGCCTCCCAGCATACATCAGGGGGATTACCAACAAACCCCTGGCTGTCTTCAAGCAGGCACTGGACAGGCACCTAAAGTCGGTACCTGACCAGCCGGGCTGTGGTTCGTACGTTAGACTGCGTGCAGCCAGCAGTAACAGCCTGGTTGATCAGGCTCTTGTCCAACACGAGGCCTGGTCACGGACCGGGCCGGTCTACTCCAGGTAGACCCCCACCAACGTATCACAGAAATACAGAGTATGATACGCCATGTCCAGGACCCCACATGATCCACACAACCCATCCCTAATAATGCCTATTCTAAACAACTGTGCACGCGTCGCTAAAATACCCAATAAAAACCTATAATCTGTTTCACGCACTCTTGGTGGTATTCGCAACTTCTTCATCCAACGCCACGTTAACCTCCAATTATACATAAGATTAATACCTGCACCCTGCACCACACCTCCCCTCCCCCCCACTCTATCTAACACGCCTACTTTAACCCTCCCAGGCTCCCTAACAACAAGGAGGAACCTCAACATAGCCTCACATCTCAACAGATCCCTACCCCGCCACCACCTACGTACCTCCAGCATGACCCCATTCACCCTCCTGCCCACTGTACCCCCACCTACCACATATTCTTGCTTAACAAAAACACTTTGAAGCCTGTTACGTAGCGGTATCAACCCCAACCCCCAACCCCAACCCCGTAGTCACCACCTCCCTACCTAACTAATGCCTCCCATGACTCCAAATATAACGAAAAACCCTCCCAAGCAATCTCTCTACATCACACTCTCGGAGAGGATATATGGCAGCAACAAACCATATTTTGCTATATACTAAAACATTTACCACCACCGCCCTTTGCAACAGTGTTACTTCTGTATACCTAATGCCTCCCAACCTATCTATAGCTCTGTCCACCACCGCCACCGAATTCAATTCTCTTGCCAATTCCCTATCATTACTGAATATCACCCCGCAAATTTTAATCCTATCGACGCACTTCCAACCGCCCCTACTGTCCAACGTCCCTCCCACCCATGCACCTACTTCCAACAAACTTGACTTACCCCTATTTACCTGTTGTGATAAAAACACAGGCCTTATTCCTAGGCTTTATTGAACACAAAATCCATGGTAAATGTCTGCAACAGAAGAAAATACATCTAATGACTGCTGCTGCAGGACAGGTGATGTAAGGTTCATATGTCCTCAGAAAAGCTATAGCTACTGGCGACATATTTAAGCTTACCATGTAATCTGCATCACGAATGTATCTGTGTAAGAGAGAGACCACACGCCATGCTGGGCCATCGCTGTACTGTTTGTTGTTATTGTAAGGGGCCCCTGAGGTGGTGCAGTATTGTGTCCTGCTGCGGCTCCCCACAAGAGCGGTAGCACTACAACCTCCCCCATCTAAAATATCAGATACAGCAATCCTCCAAACGGTTAGGTGGGTGACGTGTACGTCCAGACCTTCGTAGCCCTTGAGCCTCTTCACCGGGTTCGGTATTTTCTAGCGGGGTTTGACTATCTGCTGGAGCGGCGTCCTCTATTTCAATAGGGGTAGCCTGAAAAGGCTTCCCTGGAGAAAGCAAAGCATCTTTCGCAACATCTATTGGTGTATCTTGAGATTCCACACTAACATTGGTTTCAACTGGGGCTAAGTGTCTTGTAGATACAGTAGTCTCTTCACCATTTTGGTAGCGAATGTGGGCATAATGCGGATTAGCTTGTAGGAGCTCTAACTCTTCCACTAAAGGATCCGTCTTGTTCATCCTACGGTGACTCTTCAGGAGAATGGGTCCAGGGTGACATAACCAGGTGGGCATGGAGGCTCCCGTAGAGGAACGACGTGAATAGTTGAAGAGTCTCTCATGAGGGGTAGCATTAGTAGCTGTGCACAGCAATGATCTAATAGAGTGAAGGGCATCAGGTAAGACAGTCTGCCAGTGTTGAACCGGTAGATTGCGAGATTTCAGTGTCATTGTAACTGACTTCCATATAGTACCATTGAACCGCTCCACTTGACCATTGCCTTGAGGGTTGTAGCTTGTTGTTCTGGTGCAAGCAATCCCTTTGTTAGCCAAAAACTCCTGAAGTTCATTACTCATGAACGAGGATCCCCTGTCTGAATGGATATAGGCCGGCATACCAAAAATAGCGAATAACTGGGAAAGACAACTGATGACAGTTGAAGCAGTCATATTTGCACAGGGTAACACAAAAGGAAACCTAGAATATTCATCTACTATGTTAAGGAAATACCTATTCTAGTTTATGCTTGGCAGAGGTCCTTTGAAATCTATATTCAGTCTCTCGAAAGGCTGGGTGGCTTTTATGAGATGAGTTTTCTCTGGCTGGTGAAAGTTTGGCTTGCACTCTGCACATACTCTGGCATGATCTGATCACTTGTCGCACCTCTTCCACTGAGTAGGACATATTCTTAGATTTAACAAAATGATACAGGCGTGTAACTCCTGGGTGACACAAGGCCTTGTGGAGCTCTGAGAGTGATTGCAAATCATGACATGCTGCTCCACAGTGGGACCTAGAGAATGCATCAGGTGAAATGTTTTCTTCACCCAGTCGATACAGAATATCAAAGTTATAACACGATAGTTCCATCCTCCAGCGTAATATCTTGTCATTCTTGATCTTACTTTTGTGCTTCTTGTCAAACATATACATCACGGACCGTTGGTCAGTCCTTACAGTGAAATGTCTGCCTGTTAAATAATGCCTCCAGTGGCGAACTGCTTCTATGATGGCTTGGGCTTCCTTTTCTACAGCAGCATAGAATTTCTCTAATCCTTGAAAAGTTCTTAAAAAGAAAGCTACGGGACGTCCTGCCTGAGATAGGACTGCAGCAATGGCAACTTCAGATGCATCCGTTTCCACCTCGAATGGTAGGGACTCATCAATGGCCTGAACTACTGAGTTTTCAATGTCCTGTTTGAGAGTATAGAAAGCAGTTTCTGCTTCCTTTGTCACAGGAAATATCGTGGTAGCACTCAGTGGGCGAACTTTACTTGAATAGTTGTAGATCCACTGTGAGTAATAAGCAAAAAGACCAAGAGTTCTTTTGAGTGACTTTTTGTCTTGGGGCATTGGAAGTTCCCGTAGAGGTCGAAGTCTTTCAGGGTCTGGGGAGATTGCACCTCCTTCCACCACATAACCAAGGATGTTAAGCCTTTTAGTGGAAAAAGTGCACTTTTCTTCATTGTAACTGATATTTTTCTTCTTGGCAGCTTCCAAAAACTTATCAAGGTTTGCATCATGTTCCTCCTGGGTCTTGCCACAAATGGTAACATTATCTAAATATGCATAAGTTCCCATAAGTTGCTCTTCCTGAATGAGTGAATCCATAATTCGTTGGAAACAGGCTACCCCATTGGTAACCCCAAAAGGGACTCTGGTAAACTGATAGAGGCCGTCACTAGCCTGAAACGCTGTGTATGGTTTATTTTCATTCCTTATAGGGACTTGATGATAGGCACTTCGTAGATCAATTGTGCTAAACACATAGTACTGAGCAATTTTGTTCACTGTATCATCAATTCGAGGTAGAGGGTACCCATCAAGAAGTGTAAATTTGTTGATTGTCTCAGAATAGTCGATAGCCAACCTCCGTTTCCTATAATCATCCTTGACAACAACGACCTGTGCACGCCACGGAGAATTACTTGGTTCTATAATACCCTCCTTCAGCAGCCTCTGAGTTTCTTTCTCAATGAACATCCTATCTTCATAAGAATAGCGGCGTAAATTAGCTGATATAGGATGACAATCCGCAGTAAGATTCGCAAACAGCTTTGGTGGGTCTACCCTTAAAGTGCTAAGACCACAGACAACGAGAGGAGGCAGTTCACCTCCATATGTTAAGGTAACACTACCATGACGCTTCTGAAAGTCCTGACCAAGGATCACATCAGAGCACAGTTGTTGCAGAACAGCTAAATGTACATCTTGATAATCCCTGCCATTAACTCTAAGGTTTACCTTACAAAACCCTAACGTCTGAATAGAGAGAGATGTTGATGCTATGGAAACTGTACCTGATGAGTGATGTACCGTCAAGGAGTGGCGTTTAACTACGTCAAGGTTGATGAAACTCTCTGAGCTGCCACTGTCAATCAGACCATCTACTTCTGTTCCTTTGATGAACACTTTCACAACTGCCTTTGACAGTGAATTTGGAGCAGCCGCAGAAGTCACTGTTGCTAGAGTCGCCTGGTCGGAATGCGTAGAAGCACTAGCTCTTGTTGATGTATTAGCACGACATACTTTAGCAAAGTGACCTTTCTTATGGCATTGATGGCACATTGCTTCACGAGCCGGACACTTTGGACGTGGATGTCTTGAAAAACCACAAAAGAAACACTTTGTGCCTGCAGCTGCTGTCACTGAAGCAGGTTCCACGGTAACTTCATTAAAAGAGTCTTGGTCGGGAGTTACAGCACTTACCACTCGAGAAGGCTGGGTAGTACTGTACTCTTCAGAATTCTTCTGGGCTGAATCTAATGCTCTTTCCTGGTCAAGGGTAGTGGCTAAGTCCAGAGTTTTATTCTCCAATAAACGCTGCCTTATTATTGGTGATTGCAGGCCACTGATAAAAGCATCCCTGATGGACTCTTCACAATACTGAGAAGCTGTCACCGCTCGGAAGTTACAGTCCTTACCTAATATTTTCAATGCTTGAAAGTATTCCTCTAAAGGATTCACCAATCTGCTGGCGGCGAGTTGCAAGACGATATCGTGCAAAGATTTCATTTGTGGGCTTAATATACTGAGACTTGAGGGCATTGATAGCATCTTCATAGGTATTACACTCAGAAATAACCTCATAGATTTTAGGTGACACAAAGTTGATGAGCAGGCTTAGTTTATCTAGATCTTCCTGAGGAAAGGCTCTCAAGAAGTTTTCGAAAGTCTTAAACCAGTGCTTCCATTCCTGAGCAGCCGTTGATACACTGGGGTCAGAATCTAGCCTCTCATGTTTCAGTAAACGCTCGATGTTGCAGTGTAGTCTAGCTCAGAATCGCCACCAGGTAGCCCAGGATATTTGTGTTCAATAAATTGTTGTGATAAAAACACAGGCCTTATTCCTAGGCTTTATTGAACACAAAATCCATGGTACATGTCTGCAACAGAAGAAAATACATCTAATGACTGCTGTTGCAGGACAGGTGATGTAAGGTGCATTTGTCCTCAGAAAAGCTATAGCTACTGGCGACATATTTAAGCTACCATGTAATCTGCATCACGAATGTATCTGTGTAAGAGAGAGACCACACGCCATGCTGGGCCATCGCTGTACTGTTTGTTGTTATTGTAAGGGGCCCCTGAGGTGGTGCAGTATTGTGTCCTGCTGTGGCTCCCTACAAGAGCGGTATCACTACATTACCCTCATACCTGTCGCTTTTCCAAAAATACCCACAATCCTATTCACATGTAATAAGCCCTCACTACTACCCACCAGGACGGTTGTATCATCGACATATCCCACTATACCCGACTCACAACCCTACCCACCTCCCCATCCCAAACCCCTTCCCTAACCAGTCTATAGAAAGGGTCCTGCATACACCCAAACAGGATTTGCGACAGAGGACAACCCTGCCGCAAACCCCTTTCATAACTCACCTGAACCCCCAACTTCCCATTTACCTGGACCCTTGCCAAAGCCCGGTCATATAAAGTTCTAACCCACCCCACAATTTCTTCCCCAAACCCCAACCCCAACAAAACCCCAAACAAAAATTCCCTATCTACGCTATCATATGCAGTCTCCCAATCTATACCTTGCACCCCTCCTCCTCTCTTGTTATCCACAAACTCCCTAATCCTCCTATGCCCAGTCCTTATGCATCGCCCCGGCACACCATGTTGCCCATCATCTAAAACCTTCTCCAACACCCTCTTTATTCGATTCGCCAGAATTTTCGCAAAGATCTTATAATCCGAGCATAACAACGTTATAGCTCTATAGCCCTACATTCTATCACCGTCCTTCCCCTTCGGTACCATCACTACTACCCTTGTCCTATGCTCTTCCTCCATATATCCCCTATCCTTCATTTGATTAAAGTTCTGCACTAAAACATCCTTTAACACCTCCCAATGTAACACATAAAAATCTCCTGGTAAGCCATCCACCCCAGGTGCCTTTCCTAACCTTAATCCCTGCACCGCCTGCCATACTTACACCTCTGATATACGTCCTCCTAACCCCTTCCTATCCTCCTCCCCCAGACGTTCCTGTATCCCCTCCAAAATGATCCTTCGACTTGCCTCACTCCCAACCACTCTCCTAAACTTTTGCTGAAACCAACATCCCGCATACCCACACATGCCATCAGTTGTACTTAACATCTGCCCTTTCTGATACCCTCCCAGGTCTTCTTCAACCTTCAACGACGAGATAATCATACCCTTCCTCCTTTTCCTAAACCTCCTCAAAACAGTGCCCGAGGGCCTATCTCCCCATAAAACCTCTTCCAATTGACACCTGACCCTGACCGCATGGAATCTATCATTTTGTATGTCCCTTAACCTCCCACATAGCATACTAATTTCTGCCTGATGCCCCCCTCCTCCCCCTCCCCTACATAACAAGACCTAAGCTGACTTTCTAAGTAACGTTGCAAACCATACCTATAACCCGCCCTCCTATAATAATCCCTCACCGTCTCCTTCGCCTGTGAAGACCACCACCGCACCTCATCCCTCTGTCCATTCCCCACACCCTCCCCCACCAGTCCGCAAAAGCATCCCTATCCCCATCCCTCTGTAACAAACTACCATTCAATTTCCAATGACCTGGATATATCTTGACAGCCCCAACCCAGCTCAACACCGCCACTACACCACGGTGATCAGAGAACCCAACATCGAGAAGACGCACGTCTCCTACTCTTATACCTGACGCTACATAAACCCTATCTAGTCGTGCCGCATATCCTCTCCTAAAAAAAGTTTGCTCCACCAAAGATTTAATTAATTTAATTAATTAATTTTATAATGAAGACAAAAGTACAAAACTATGTTTAAAAAATGTCATGTCTAAACTATGTTCAAATCTCGTAGCTTAAATACTCACCTATACTCATTGTAAACTATCTACAAAAATTCTTAAAATTTAGTTTTAAGTTAATTTTAAGTCTGCCCAAAATGCCCTGCATATTAGGGGCTTTAGGCATGTACACCTCATGTAATCTCAATAACCAAATGTAATTCTTTGTATCATGTCCAAATAAACTATTATTATTATTATTATTATTATTATTATTATAAAGCATCCCTTCCCACAACCACATCCTTGACTCCCACCGCCCCCAACACATCCTCAAAACTGCAAGTTCACATCCCGAGCCTCGAGGCTCTACATCACGCTTCCGAATAATACAGTTCCAATCACCAGCTATTATTACCACCTCAGGCAAGCCCCTTAAAGCATAAACTAAAAATTCACGCACAAAAGCTTCCTTCACATTCCTTACATTGGTAGCAGGCATATAAACCCCAATAAAACTAACAGGTATGTCTCCCCATACCCCATCAACCCTCACAATCCTCCCATCCCCCACCTCCTCCCAAGACCTCATACTAAAAAGGCTGGTCTCCCTAATGCCCACCAACACCCCACCCTTGAGATTCACTGTACTCCCCATGTATAAATTATAACCCTTTAGCAACAATTCCCTACCACACTTAAAATTGTGTTCCTGTAAGAAACATACATCAATCCCCTCTCTCCTTAAAGTTGCTTCCACCCATAACCATTTAACCTCTGCCCAAAGGCCATTAATGTTCATACAGAGACACTTGAAGGTTTCATTGGAGGCTTCCCACGATGCTTCACCAATCTAGACCCACCTAGCTTCATCACTAGATCTCCACCACCATAACCCCCTCCTCTCCACCCATGACTTTACCCTTAACCCCCTTTTCCCCGCCCTTACCCACATCTGCCCATACTTTCTTGCCGGTTCTCTGAGCTGGCGTCAACACGTCATCCTCCACTGATCCACTGGATCTCTTGCGGGGATCCCTCCACTACCTCCATGACCTCACCTGCTTCCTCACCACTCACATCCGACACGCCCCTATGTACCTCTGCTTCAACCACACACACCTGCACCTGATCATCCATACCATCACCTGCCTCCTTACTTACCGCCCATTCAGCACTTCACCCGGCCTTGCCCCATCTCCGGAAAGGTACCCTCCACATAGTCGTCCGCCACCGCCGGGTTATCTAGCATCCTCTGCAAATCTTCAAAGAGGGTCCAGATATGTTAACCAATACGTCATCCTCTCCCCACACCTCACGACCCCGGGAGCCACAGTCCCCTCCGGCTGCGTCACCGGTGGCAGTGATACAACCACCCACCTCCCCTCTTCCCCCACGACGTCACTCCACTTGCCAGTCTAATCAGCTCACCCGTAGCTGCTGGCTCCTGTTGATGTACGGCCTCATCCATCAATGTCGTCTCCCCCTTTTTCCTGCATCGTGGCACCATGTTGTCGCTGGGTTGTTGTCCCCGTCGGCCACACGCCATAGCCATATGCCCCCGGGTGCCCACATAGCCTACACGTTCGCACCTGCCCACGTACGTAACATATACTTGCTTACGGAAATCCGACAGGAGAACATACGATGGTATAGGTCTCCTCAATGTCATCTTGAGACTGACCGACCCTTCCGGTATACCAGCATAGGCCCCCTGGATCCACCTCCCGATGTTAGCGGCATGTATCCACCATATGCCTGAAAGACCCTCTTCATATCAACTGCATCGGCCTCAAATGGCAAATTACGTATTCTGATCCAAACATACGTAGCCGACACGTCCCTAACCTCACCTCCAAGCCTTCACTAACGACCATTCGCTTGTCCTGATAAGCGTCAACCACTCGTTCATATGCTCCACTGGTCACAAATTTCACAAATACCCTAGTGGCTCCATTTAGCCTATGCCATATAAATCTTCCGTGGGTATTCCATAAGCGTCTCGAATTATTGCAGGCAATAATACTTCTGCATTGGATGGGTAGATAGCTCCTACAAGCACTTCAATACACACAGTGTTTATCCACCTCCGGTACGTCGCCGCCATATTGAAACTAAGGTTGTAGCCACTGTGGTGTCCACCAGAGACCCTTGCCAGCACACCTGCTTGCAACCAAGGTCGGGCAGCGAATGATATAGGTAGGAAGCTATCTCCTGCTATTCTCCCGGGACACGCCCGCACCTTCAAATCTAGGTGTGACAGCTCAATAGGTTTTCCTTTGGAAAGAACTAAAGGATGGATTAGTTTTTACCTACATTGAGCTCTGGTAAGGACGTTAACAGTGTCCAGTTGAGGGGAAGATTCAGTCACCTGTGGTATTTCATTATTTTCTGTGCAGATTGGTTTGGATGACTGCCTCTCTAAGGTTTTTACCGGAACTTCCCGATTATCAGAACTCAGCATTGAGTAATCCCGTTGAATCACTTCTGGAGATGCTAGTGAAGAAACAGAAGTATTAAGTTCAACATCTTTTCCAGAATCATTTGAAAACCTTACACAGTCTAATTCAATGGGAAGGTAGCCCCTTCTATGTTCCCAACCAAAACAGAACATGAAGTTATTGGGGCAACCACTGCCCTCAGCATGATGCTCACTATAGTTATCAACACAGCTGTTGGGTTCGTCATTACCGTAATTAAGGACACCATCACCACCTTGTTCATCAGCCTTACACTCGCTTTCAGAATTTGTGGCAATCTTGCTATTGGTACGCTCTACACATCTTTCCTTGTGCTGCTCAAGTTGTTGCTTCAGGAGAAATTGCTGTCTCTCCAGTAGTCCTATGTGGGACTTCAGGTTGTATACCACACGAGCAAGACTAGGAACATCTGGAGACGTGAAGCCCCGGTCAGCTGAGCTCGGTGGCTGACTGTCAGCTGACTCAGCTAGACTGGCATTGACAGCAGACGTGATGGAGCTCTGTTGATGTGCTTCCCAGGTGAAGTGCTCAACTCCATTGTCTGAGGGCAGGCATGAGCCTGGTGGGCCTGGGAGGTGCAAGGTGAGGTGTGGTTGTCTGCGATGTGGGCAGCCCTCACACTGCAGTCAGCATGAGCTGCTGTGACTCTTGAAGTCTTACAATTGATACATCGTTTAGCAACAGTCTGGTGCTGTTTGATCAAATCATAACACCGTTCAGAAGAATGAGCATTGGTACACACTGCACACCAGTGTGACTTAGCTGGGCATTTCCTGGCAATGTGGCCCCAACGTTGACACTTATAACATCGACGTTGAGTAGGTCTGTACAATGCAATGTTATAGCGCCTGTTGAGGGCAGCACGGGAGTGAATATAGCGTGGCAAAATCCCTGGCCAGTCCACTCAGCAAATATCAGATCGTTGGGAAGTCGACGAGGGCTTGCAACTTGCTCTGACACCAGATATTTAGGATTCAAGTGCTTGTTGACGTTGTATATGACAATGAGCACTTTAGGTGCCCTAGGTGGGGCAGCTCGGAGTTTGATGTTGGCATATTCTTTAGCGAGAAGTTTGTCAAGAAATGTTGAATCATTAGGCACAAATACGTAGTTATCCTCATCATGGAGAAACTGAGTAGTGGCGGCGACAGGTGGCGCTGCCATGGGCCACCTGGCTGGTGTAAACAACATCAGCTGACTCCCTACTCATAAGCATCATGGACAAGAATGCTACTCATCTCGTCGGTGTTTCTCAGATATAGAAGAGACCTAAGGATGCTATCGTGTGGTACCGGTTCATCTAAGTACAACTGAACAAACACCCACACTTACATACATGTATGCATACATAGTAACGTGTGAGTTACGTAGGATGGCCCAAAGAAGTCGGACAGTGATTTATGTCATTGTCATTGCAACATAGTTTAGTTTTGTGTGTGTATGTATATGTGTATATATGTGTGTATGTGTATGTATATGTTTGTATGTATGTATATGTCTGTGTATGTGTATATGTATATATGTAATTTGTGGTTGGGTGTGGGAGGTTGTCTTCACCATCATTGTGCAATGTTATCATTTCAAGATTAAGTTATCATTGAATTAAATTTTTTGATCAATATTACCTATCGTTCTACCTCCCTTTATTCTCATCTTTGTAATTTGTGATTAGGTGTAAGACCTTGTCTGTGCAATCCATTATTGTACCATATTGTAGGCACCCATACAAGAGGTCTGAATGTTCATGTTAGACCTTGTGTTGGACTTCTAACAGTAGTAAATATGAGTAGTAACCTGAGTTAGATAGGTGCATGTACATGGTTGAAGGTGTTCATTGAACTGGAACCCTGTCTTACACCAGATACCTGTAAGTGAACCCTGGTCTTACACGAGATGCCTGTGAGTGGTCCCTTGATTTCTGTGTTCAGCAGCCAGTGAGTGTTCACTTCTTCGTTGTATACATTGTACTTTTTTTTTTTTAATTCATTTGCTCAAAAGTTAAGTATTTACTTAATTTACAATAAAAAAATAATTAAAGTGTTCAGTCTACATATTCCCAGTGCACAATTAACTTTTATTGCCGCATTAGTCACTTCTGCAACTTACTTTATTGTTCTCCAGTGACTAATTTCTGCAATTATTCTACATAGTATTTTGTGCTCTATTTTAATTTACTTATTGTTTATTTCTGACAGGTGCTAAAATTAAAAACTGAGTGCAACCTTTTCAGTAATACACTTCTTTTAATTGTGTCAGTATTGCATATTAGTTCTTAGTGTCATTTCTTTTAGGAAATTTGTTTTCCAGTATATTTTCAAATTGCATAAAATTACTGTTTGTATTTCTACTTTGCATTTTTTACATTTTTACTAGTATATTTCTTGATTGAATTAAGAGTGAAGACAGCTCACTCTTACAATTAATTCACATTGCAGTAATATTTCCCATGTCATTGCATTTTCAATGTATCTCCTTATTTTATACAGTGTAATTCAGTGAGTTGTCAATTCTCATGCAGTGTACCTTAAACATTTTAATTACTTGTAATGTCTGCAATATTTTTTAATTTAACGAGGTATCATATTAGGGGGCAGTAGCATGTATTGTGTAATATTTTTGTAATCAATATTACCCACCGTTCTACCTCTCTTTATTCTCATCTTGTGATTTGTGATTAGGTGTAAGACCTTGTCTGTACAATCCATTATTGTACCATATTATTAATACTGTGAGTCTTACATGAGCTATCATCACCTGCAAACATGGCAACTGTCACAGACGAATATATTTCTGCAGGTGATGACAATGATAATAGATTCCAGATCTTTATAAGTAAACAAAGAAGGAAAAGTGAGAAAGGGCTAGAGCGCTGATGTAGTCAGGTTCACTTGACTCGTAGGCAATGTGAACCTAGACGTCCATGGTGCACACAGGGTGCAAAAAGCCTTTCTTCTAAGGAAGACTGTGTTAAGCTGAACTTCCCTGACAACACCCTGCATGGTTAATGTGCATGGCTAATGGTGTGCATGGCTAATGGCAGCAGTAAATGCACATCCGAAGGCGAGAATCCACTTTGGAAAATCTCACACAACTTTGTGTTTGTGGAACAGAACAAAGAACTGATCAGTGATCTACTTAACACAACCTATGGGGATATTAAGCTGCTTCGCCCTCCATCAGACACGTATCACTTTAAAAAAGGGGTCAGTATCATAATATTTGGATACCCTCTCGACATGGACCCATCCCATTTGACTCTAAGCGAGCATATCGTCAAGCCCAAGAGACTTAAAGGAAAATCCCAAATTATTGCCAGTTGGGTTGGCCCTGTGCCCCTCCCCCGAAATATCTGGGTGCCTGGCCTACGTTTCCTACCCATCGACGTGTACCTACCCTCTCAACGTAGGTGTTGCAAATGCCAACACTATGGCCATGTGGCAGTAGCCTGTGGAATACTACATTCTTGGTGTGGTAAGTGTGCTGGGAAACATTCCACTAGAGAATGCACAGTAGACTTTGACAGCCAAAAGTATAAGTGTATTAACTGTAAAGAAGAAAGGGTTACAGTTTCCCATAAGGACTGCATTCGGATCCCAAACAACCTTCGACGTAAAAATGATAACAGTCCTTTAATGTCATTTGAGGACGAGGCCATCCAGTCTACCACAACCAGATCTGAGACTGAACCTCTGCAAAGTGTGGACGAGTCCAACCTCCCTGCAAATGATTCTGGTGATACCAGAGTGCCATCACACACACCAATTGTGGAGGAGCTAGCCAACCCTGCTAGCACATGTGGAACTACTGATAGTTCACCACCCATACCTATGCCTCCACCTGAATTTTGGGATAAGTATGTCACTCCTCCCAATACACACATCTCCAACAGTCAGACGGACGCTACACATGTAACCCCCCTGGAAGCTGGAGATGAGTCAGATGCACAGGACCCACCCGCAATGAATGATGAGGTAGTCATGTCACAGGCACCAACAAAGAGCACTGATTTAACCAAAGTACCTGTTAAGGTTATAGGTGTTACAGAAAGAACTAAGTCAGGTGAGCCTTCCTCTGGAGAGGCATTTGATTCGCCTGACCTTCCTCAAATTATAACAAACTTGCAGGAAAAAATTGAGCATCTTGAACAGATGCTGACAAGTTTAATAAATATATGTAGTCAAGATGATGCTCCTGAATGCGTTGATGATGTCAAAAGTGCATCAACAATCTCGGTTCAATTTCAAGCCATCTGTAAGAAAGAAGCCAATGATTCTTGGCTTCAAAAGTTGCCTTGGAACTTGCTGTCAATTTGCCGGAAAATGCTTAGAAATAAAGGTTCTGAAGATAAGCATGTACAAACTATGCTATTTGCTCTTAAGTGTCTGCACACTGTAGGCAAAGCATAATAGTCTTACCATCTTATGAACAAAAGATTGTAATAACTCACTACAATGGATAGATTACAAATTTTTTCGTGGAACATTGCTTCTATTAGGAAGCGGTTGCCTGACTTACATCATATTAGTGCAACCAAGAATATTGATGTCATCTGTTTGCAGGAATGTAGACTGAAGGAAGGAGTACCTCCACCAAAGTTGTCTGGATATGCAGCTTATAACTTAAGGTCAACCAACTGTTGTGTGATGTATGTCAGAAAGAACTTGCCACATTCACTCCTTACCCTGCAGAGTCGAGTAAACATGCAGTATCATGGTGTCAGAGTATACGCAGGCGATTTTTCCATAAACATTTTTAATCTTTATGCCCCAGTAAACCAGCTTCGACCTGATGCTTTACCAGATCGCATCAATAGTGAACCTACCCTCATACTTGGAGACTTTAATGCCAGACATAAAAATATTGGTGGGTCTATAACAAACACCAATGAAACTAAACTAGTGAAATTTCTAAATGAGCATAATAATGTTCGTATTGTAGGCACTACTGAGCCCACTCACATATATGGAGGCAAACTAGATCTGTGCCTTGGATTTAATACATCATATACGATGCATGACTCTGTCATAGTTGATGATCTTCTATCTGATCACTTCCCAAGACTCACAACTGTCAATCTTGATCATATCTCAAGCAACTAAGGAGCTAAATACAGAAGGAGGAAACTTATTCTCAACCCAGAACACAGAGAAAACTTTATTAACCACTTGGATCAATGGTATAAAGATTATGAGCCCACTGGCACACAAAAATTCAATGATGATCTAGTTACTGCTATTGAGACTGTACTCGCAGATCAAGTGGGCAGGAAAAGACAACATAAACCTTCCACTAGAAATGACAATAAAAACCAATGTAAATATTATAATGACCCACAGCTACGCAATCTAACACATGCAGCTAGGAGGATTGGTAAAGCATACCGTGAGTGTAGAACCCCAGACCTTCTCAGAACATTCCAAGCTGCACTAACAAATGCAAGAAATAGAAAGCAAGAACTTAGGCAACAGGAATGGGAACAATTCGTTAGTGGATTAAATAGGTCTACCCCTTTAAGTCTGGCATGGAAAGGTATAAATAAAATAACCAAAAAAAAGACTGGCAATGTTGCTCATCCCTTTCCACTTGAAAAAGCAAATGACCTCATAAATGACTGGTCCAAAATCTCCAGGCATGAAAACCTGCCATCTCATATTGGAGAAAATTTAGAGAGTGCTTCTGAAGAAATGTTGGAACTGATTAATTTTATGAGCCAAAATATTGATGAGAGTGATTGCCTTTTCACAGAGTATGAATTAGATAACGCATTAACTAAAGATCGATCAACTGCTCCTGGAGAGGATGGTATAACCTATGATATTCTCAGAACTTTAAGGCACGTGCCTAATAATCCTTTGTTGGCACTGTATAATACCAGTTACATTGAGGAGTTCTTCCTACTTCCTGGACCAATAGTCTCATTGTGCTTATCCCTAAGCCCCAACAGCCTGA
>WNWK01040929.1:0-16721 GCA_009830355.1 Cherax destructor
TAATTTCTTTGGGCAAAATGCCTAGGTTGGTTATGAGAAAGGTAGGGTAGTGGTCTGTGGTGCTTTCTGTGATTATGCCTGATTAGTCCAGATGTTGTCTAATAACGAGGTACTATTCTCAGAAATTCTTGTAGGTTTTGATATTGTTGGTAGTAATAAGCAGTTGCTCATAGTGTTTGTGAATTCAGTTACCTGTGGGTCCTGGTTATGTAGGAGATTTATGTTGAAATCTCCTGTGAGCAGCAAATGATCTTTGTTCAGGCGTGAATCCATTATCAGGTTTCCTAGTTTTTCACTAAAGTGGTGGATGTTTGACTGTGGTAATCTGTAGATGTTTATCACTGTGAGGGGTTTTTGCAGGTCTTTTGATTTAAATTTAGCTATAATATATTCTCCATGCTCATCCCTGGGCGTGGGAGTAAGGCCTGGGCGTGAGAGTAAGGACTGGGTGTGGGATTAAGGGCTGGGTGTGGCAGTAGATCTTGCACTGGGAGAGGGAGGGACTGTGGGTGTGGATGGGGATGGTTGACAGAGTTGAGAGAAAGGATGCCAAGCTGGTTGGAGTTAGGAAAGGGAGTGTAGGTAGTGGAGCACTGGTGTAGGGTTTGGTTTATTTAGAGTTATTTTGTTAGTGTGACATGGGGGATGGGGGTAGGTTGTGGTTTGAGGGACTGTTTGTGGTTATTCTTCCTGTCTTCGACTGTTTCTTATCTCCCTCATCTCTTCCTACTTCTGTAACATTATATCCCAGTTGAGATACACACTATATCTGTCGGTTCCCCTCAACAGTGTGTGTGTACGTACCAAGTAATGTTTGTGTGGGTTCGAGAATTAGCACCTGGCCCAGCCTCAGACTAATCTGGATCACTGATTTCCGGAGTTTTGGACCTTGTCATACTTGTTTTAGAAGCTGCGTATCGAGTTTTCCTCCACCACTATCTTTTCCAAGGCATTCCGCTGTTTAATCCCCATGAATTAGTGGCGAAACTTTTTGCTGATTCCCATGGTTCATTTGCGTCTCTACCTTCCATCTATGTCTCCCTTGTACCTTATTATCGCCAATCAATCAGACTGTTCCTGTCTGCCCTCTCAAGTGATGGGTATATCTGGTTTACTGGTAATATGTTTTCACTTGTCTTTCTGTCATTTAGGTCACCATCTTCAGTTCTTTTATTGCATTTTTTCTAGGCCAACTTTCTCAGCTCTGGGATTAGTCTTGGAAATCATTGACTTTCCCCAGTTAATGTACATAATTTATCAGACGTGTGCCTCAGGCTGGCACTGTACACTCTTATGACAGGGTTGAAACATATGATATATAGAATCCTGAGTGTCTTAGCCACGGTTTCAATATACAGTTATTGTTTAACTGCTTCCCAGCATACATGAGGGGGTTACCAGTATACCCCTGGCTGTCTTCAAGAGTGAGCTGGACAGGCATCTAAAGTCAGTTCCTGACCAGCCGGGATGTGGTTCGTACGTTGCGGCCAGCAGTAATAGCCTGGTTGATCAGGCCCTGATCCATCGCGAGGCCTGGTTATGGACCGGGCCGCGGGGGCGTTGACCCCCGGAACACCCTCCAGGTATACTTTGCTTGCATACCCCTCCTCGACACACACGCACAAACACACGCGCACAAACACACGCACACACACACACAGGACAGGAGGGTTAGGGGAGACATGATAACGACATATAAAATACTGCGAGGAATAGATAAGGTGGACAGAGACAAGATGTTCCAGAGAGGGGACACAGAAACAAGGGGTCACAGTTGGAAGTTGAAGACTCCTATGAGTCAAAGGGATGTTAGGAAGTATTTCTTAAGTCATACAGTTGTCAGGAAGTGGAATAGCCTAGAAAGCGACGTAGTGGAGGCAGGAACCATACATAGTTTTAAGCCGAGGTATGATAAAGCTCGTGGAGCAGGGAGAGAGAGGACCTAGTAGCAATCAGTGAAGAGGCGGGGCCAGGAGCTATGACTCGACCCCTGCAACCACAAATAGGTGAGTACACACACACACACATCACTGATGGTATTGTGTCAACCTGCACCTCGTTGTACATATCCCGTCGACGCTACAGTGGTGATGAGTGCCTCCCGCTCTGGTTATAACGTTATTATATTCATAGAGAAGCGCAAAATCCACATGGGTCTTACAGTGTCTGGGTAATGTTAGTTACTCAAGTTTTATACGAAATATGGGAACTTTGCTTCAAGTCTTTTATCTTTTATCAGCATCAAAGCATACCTGTGACGGCTGGCTACTGGTGTTTATGGACCCCATAACCCGGCTCTGTGATAATGGAGATGTGCAAATTAAGATTATTATTATTAAAAAGTCCATTTCTCCTGTGTATTTTGGTTTGGTAATAGAGTTGTCGATGAGTGGAACAAACTCCCGAGTACAGTTATAGAGGCTAAAACGTTGTGTAGTTCTAAAAATAGGCTAGATAAATATATGAGTGGGTGCGGGTGGGTGTGAGTTGTACCTGACTAGCTTGTGCTACTAGGTCAGATGCCGTGCTCCTTCCTTAAGTGAATGTAACCTGACCTGGCTGGGTCGGGGCATTGGCTTAAGCCGGTGGGAGACTTGGACCTGCCTCGCATGGGCCAGTAGGCCTGCTGCAGTGTTCCTTCTTTCTTATGTTCTTATGTATAAGCCATTTTGAAAGATTATCTGCATAACAATCTGCTTTCTGCATGCACACGTAAATGTCACCCATTTCTGTCCAAACTTTGTATTATTATGCTGAAATAAATTATTATTATTAAATAACAAACACCACCTCTGCTGTGATGGAACCTTTAAACTACCGTAGCTGATGAACCTTTAAACTACCGTAGCTGATGAACCTTTAAACAGCTGACAATATCCTGATTACCCTAGTGAAGTCTCCCAGCTCAGGCGTCGTGTTGTGAGGTCGTGTGAGTCTCCCAGCTCAGGCTGCGTGTTGTGAGGTCGTGTGAGTCTCCCAGCTCAGGCTGCGTGTTGTGAGGTCGTGTGAGTCTCCCAGCTCAGGCTGCGTGTTGTGAGGTCGTGAGTCTCCCAGCTCAGGCTGCGTGTTGTGAGGTCGTGTGAGTATCCCAGCTCAGGCTGCGTGTTGTGAGGTCATGTGAGTCTCCCAGCTCAGGCTGCGTGTTGTGAGGTCGTGTGAGTCTCCCAGCTCAGGCTGCGTGTTGTGAGGTCATGTGAGTCTCCCAGCTCAGGCTGCGTGTTGTGAGGTCGTGTGGTTCTCCCAGCTCAGGCTGCGTGTTGTGAGGTCGTGTGGTTCTCCCAGCTCAGGCTGCGTGTTGTGAGGTCGTGTGAGTCTCCCAGCTCAGGCTGCGTGTTGTGAGGTCGTGTGAGTCTCCCAGCTCAGGCTGCGTGTTGTGAGGTCGTGTGGTCTCCCAGCTCAGGCTGCGTGTTGTGAGGTCGTGTGAGTCTACCAGCTCAGGCTGCGTGTTGTGAGGTCGTGTGAGTCTCCCAGCTCAGGCTGCGTGTTGTGAGGTCATGTGAGTCTCCCAGCTCAGGCTGCGTGTTGTGAGGTCGTGAGAGTCTCCCAGCTCAGGCTGCGTGTTGTGAGGTCGTGTGAGTCTCCCAGCTCAGGCTGCGTGTTGTGAGGTCGTGTGAGTCTCCCAGCTCAGGCTGCGTGTTGTGAGGTCATGTGAGTCTCCCAGCTCAGGCTGCGTGTTGTGAGGTCGTGTGAGTCTCCCAGCTCAGGCTGCGTGTTGTGAGGTCGTGTGAGTCTCCCAGCTCAGGCTGCGTGTTGTGAGGTCGTGTGGTTCTCCCAGCTCAGGCTGCGTGTTGTGAGGTCGTGTGGTTCTCCCAGCTCAGGCTGCGTGTTGTGAGGTCGTGTGAGTCTCCCAGCTCAGGCTGCGTGTTGTGAGGTCGTGTGAGTCTCCCAGCTCAGGCTGCGTGTTGTGAGGTCGTGTGGGTCTCCCAGCTCAGGCTGCGTGTTGTGAGGTCGTGTGAGTCTCCCAGCTCAGGCTGCGTGTTGTGAGGTCGTGTGAGTCTCCCAGCTCAGGCTGCGTGTTGTGAGGTCATGTGAGTCTCCCAGCTCAGGCTGCGTGTTGTGAGGTCGTGTGAGTCTCCCAGCTCAGGCTGCGTGTTGTGAGGTCGTGTGAGTCTCCCAGCTCAGGCTGCGTGTTGTGAGGTTGTGTGAGTCTCCCAGCTCAGGCTGCGTGTTGTGAGGTCATGTGAGTCTCCCAGCTCAGGCTGCGTGTTGTGAGGTCGTGTGAGTCTCCCAGCTCAGGCTGCGTGTTGTGAGGTCGTGTGAGTCTCCCAGCTCAGGCTGCGTGTTGTGAGGTCGTGTGAGTGGAAGAGTGCATGTGAGTACATATTAGAAAGAGGTTAAGAAGGCAACACCCGCCATCACTTGCAGGTCACAACAGCGGTCCATAACTTGTTATGCTGGTTCTGTTGCGCCTCCAACCCTCTCCCGGTATCGTCCCATAACCTGCTCTGCTTCAAAATTATTATTATAATTATTATTATTGGGTAGCACTAGACCCAAATGGATTCATACGGTACCAGGGAATGGGAGGTAATCAGGTTCAATATATAGCAGAGGACAAATCCAATTCCTTGGATCAAGAACCCCTCACCTTCATCATGGAACGAACGACCTGTGAAAGACAACAGTCCAGTTGGAAGTCAGTTCCCGTAACCCTAATTCTGATAAAACTTATATCCTGCTTAGGAAATCAATACCACTGCTTTAAGTCACATGCTGGATAAGGAGACTCCTAGACCCTAAGATATTATATCGCGGACAAAAGGTCATTGTGTATGTAATCTTCAGTCTTGCTGGACGTTCTCATGGGTTGTGTTGAACACCATTCACGGCGTATCTAATGACGTGTATGAAAAGATAAAGTAGACGTGTTTCAGACCATGGAACGGGTGGGGTTTGAACCCATAGCGAGACGTGTTTCGGTCGCTGCGTCCTCCGAGAAATATATTATATTTCCCTTAACTTCTGTCTTCTCTACCTAAGGTATACAGAATACACTACGAGTTTCTAATGAAGGTGAATATCAGCGTTGAAGATTTGAAGCCACTGAGAAGCAGTCACACATAGGAAGACCAGCATCCCAGTTTCTTCCATAAAAGTGGCAGATTAGTACCTACACAACACAAAACAAATTCGAATCTTTAACTAAGATGCACCAGCTTTGAAAGTTTAAAGACAATCGGAAGAGGCATTCTCTTGTTATCAGCACTTCAGTTTGAAGCCGGATTTCCTGAAACATTCACAAATTAATACATGAAAACCAGGATTTTTTTTTAATTTCTTCAATAAAATTGGTAAAATGACACTTTTCTCTAAATAAGATACATCACTTAGGTTTGAAGCCTATCAAAAGATTCATTCTCCAGTTATTACATGGAAAACAATTTGTTTAATATTACTGACAAAACTCAAACTAAAACAATCCAAAATCAAGGCGAAAGTTTCATGTGGCAAAGAGCAGTATTACTTAAAGTTTGAAGCTGATCAGAAGAGGCATTCTTCAGTTATTGCTCTGAATTATACGAGTCCAGATTCGTTAACTATGTTAAGAAATATGTAACTTAGCATTTCTAGAACCATAACGTATTAAATACCGAGATATTCGTAAGATACATCAGCGTTAATACAATTTAAGCTATTCAGAAGTGGATAATAATGGTGGAATTACCGACAGAATGTTAGGTAAATGGAGACAGATGCAACTAATGCGACATTTTATTGTGGCAACGTTTCGCTCTCCAGGAGCTTTGTCAAGCCGTGACAAAGCTCCTGGAGAGCGAATCGTTGCCACAATAAAATATCAGATTAGTTGCAACTGTGTCCATTTACCTATCGCTATTTTAGGGAAATAACCTTTTTAAATGAGCTAAAAGTATACAAACCATCAAAACGAGAAGCTTCCTCAAGTTATTCTCCATAAGTTACTCTCAAGTTGTTGCAAACTCAAGAATGACCTATGCAAGACTAGCCAGATGGTATTTACGAATACTACAGTTGCATGAGCTTGAGGCAACTGTCTCAAGGTACCATTTTGACGACACCAAAAAACATTTCTACAAACTTTGATGAAGAATTAGACACATGTGCAACATCTGGGTATCTTTATTTGTAGACGTTTCGCCATCCAGTGGCTTTATCAATACAATACAAGGATATAATGTGTAGAATTATATACAAAAGATGATTTAATCAGTCCCTCAGGCTTGGAGTTGGTGAAGAACACCGATTCCGAGGCTGAAAGACTGAAGCCATTGGATGGCGAAACGTCTACAAATACAGATACCCAGATGTTGCACATGTGTCTAATTCTTCATCTTGTTAATATTGTATATCATATATCCACAAACTTTGATGGTGAGCTCTTGTACAACGTCACGTAGTAGAATGGTTGTAGTTAATTGTACACACACGAAGGATATATACCGAGCATGTACACAACATTACATACCAGTATACAACCACAACAAGACACTAGGTACCACCATTACAAAACATTATCTACCAAGACATTGTTAATACAACTGCAAGAATATAGTTTATACGAGAATAAGAGCAATTTATAAAAAAAAATTAGATAGAAACGTTTCGCCTACACAGTAGGCTTCTTCAGTCACTAGTGGCGTTCCACAAGGATCAGTTTTAGGCCCATTGTTGTTCATAATTTACATAAATGACCTTGATGAAGGAATTGCAAGTGACATGAGTAAATTTGCTGATGATACAAAAATAGGCCGTATGATTCATTCTGAGGAGGATACCAGTGAACTCCAGGAGGATTTGGACAAATTAATGTCTTGGTCTGAAAAGTGGCAGATGAAGTTCAATGTGGACAAGTGTAAGGTACTAGTCCTTGGTAATGAAAATATCCCTCGAATTTTTAAACTAGGTGAAGTAGAGCTTGATCATACAGAATGTGAAAAAGACTTGGGAGTCATGGTAAGCAGGAATCTAAAGCCAAGACAACAGTGCCTAAGTGTGCGCAATAAGGCTAACAGATTACTAGGATTTATTTCAAGAAGTATAAGCAACAGAAGTCCAAAAGTTATTTTACAGCTCTATACATCACTAGTGAGACCTCATTTGGATTATGCAGCTCAGTTTTGGTCTCCTTACTACAGGATGGATATAGATTCATTGGAGAACATACAAAGAAGAATGACTAAAATGATTTACAGTATAAGAAATCTCCCGTATGAAGATAGACTTAGAGCGTTGAATCTCCACTCTCTGGAGAGACGTAGAATGAGGGGAGATATCATCGAGGTGTACAAGTGGATGATGGGCATAAACAAGGGAGATAGTAAAATACTGAGGATATCGAACCAAGTAAGAACCAGAAATAACGGATTTAAATTGGATAAATTTAGATTTAGAAAGGACATAGGCAAGTACTGGTTTTCGAACAGAGTTGTTGATGCGTGGAACAATCTTCCGAGTACTGTGATAGAGGCTAGGACCTTGGGTGGCTTTAAAAAGAGATTGGACAAATATATGAGTGGGAGGGGCTGGGTTTGATTGGTGTCGTCAGTACGGGAATAAATTCTTAGGTAGTGGTGGTTTTGATATGGACCTGCCTTGTATGGGCCAGTAGGCCTTCTGCAGTGTTCCTCCATTCTTATGTTCTTATGTTCTTAGATGTAAATACGATGTAATCACTCCCATCACTCTTGAAGACGTAGTCTTTGGGTGGTCACTCCTTCAGCCTGGAGAAGAATTCTGGTCCATAGTCAGGAGTTTAGCTGGAGAGAGTTCCGGGGATCAATGCCCCTCGGCACGGTCTGGAGCAATGTGAAGCTCAAGCAACGGTATGGAGACTTATATACTGTCAAAGGTTAGGTGTAGATAATCTTGATGACAGGAGAGACAGAGCCCACTAGTAGAAGCAAGACTGTAATCATGAGAGGGCAGGTTCCTCTCAATTCCAACCCTTCTCATTTGTAACTAGTGGTCAGGCAAAAAAGTTGTCGAAGATGTTCTCTGTACCAATATGCCTTTGTTTTACAGTGTCTGTACTCGACTGAAGAAGCCTACTGTGTAAGCGAAACGTTTCGCAATAAAGATACCTAACTGTTGCACATGTGTTCCGGGGATCAACGCCCCTCGGCACGGTCTGGAGCAATGTGAAGCTCAAGCAACGGTATGGAGACTTATATACTGTCAAAGGTTAGGTGTAGATAATCTTGATGACAGGAGAGACAGAGCCCACTAGTAGAAGCAAGACTGTAATCATGAGAGGGCAGGTCCCTCTCAATTCCAACCCTTCTCATTTGTAACTAGTGGTCAGGCAAAAAAGTTGTCGAAGATGTTCTCTGTACCAATATGCCTTTGTTTTACAGTGTCTGTACTCGACTGAAGAAGCCTACTGTGTAAGCGAAACGTTTCGCAATAAAGATACCTAACTGTTGCACATGTGTTCCGGGGATCAACGCCCTCGGCACGGTCTGGAGCAATGTGAAGCTCAAGCAACGGTATGGAGACTTATATACTGTCAAAGGTTAGGTGTAGATAATCTTGATGACAGGAGAGACAGAGCCCACTAGTAGAAGCAAGACTGTAATCATGAGAGGGCAGGTCCCTCTCAATTCCAACCCTTCTCATTTGTAACTAGTGGTCAGGCAAAAAAGTTGTCGAAGATGTTCTCTGTACCAATATGCCTTTGTTTTACAGTGTCTGTACTCGACTGAAGAAGCCTACTGTGTAAGCGAAACGTTTCGCAATAAAGATACCTAACTGTTGCACATGTGTTCCGGGGATCAACGCCCCTCGGCACGGTCTGGAGCAATGTGAAGCTCAAGCAACGGTATGGAGACTTATATACTGTCAAAGGTTAGGTGTAGATAATCTTGATGACAGGAGAGACAGAGCCCACTAGTAGAAGCAAGACTGTAATCATGAGAGGGCAGGTCCCTCTCAATTCCAACCCTTCTCATTTGTAACTAGTGGTCAGGCAAAAAAGTTGTCGAAGATGTTCTCTGTACCAATATGCCTTTGTTTTACAGTGTCTGTACTCGACTGAAGAAGCCTACTGTGTAAGCGAAACGTTTCGCAATAAAGATACCTAACTGTTGCACATGTGTCTTACTTATCATTCTTCAGTCAAATACAGTGGTGAACAAATTGGAGGCAGCAGTAGTGACCAGGTGATAATGTTAGCAGTTCATCAACCTCGGAAAAATCGTTAAGCTCACCTGTCATACCTGTCTGTCAGCCACACAACGGTATCTTGGTACACAAAACACGGTCTGGAGTTTTGAGACTCTCTGACCGCGGGTTCGAACCCCACCCGTGGTATGGTTTCATCTTTCACAGATTCATTGCTTAACCAGGAATTATGAGCGAGCAAGGTTGGATTCAAGCTTTAGCTTCACATTGTTCCAGAAAAACACAAAAGCAGTATAACGTGATCCTTTACACGGTTGCCCACGCAGGGGCTTATCGTCACAGACAGATCTGCCTGGAAGAGCAACATGGAGATAAGGAGCAGTCAGGTGGGAATGCGGTCAGGGGAAAGCTGTGTCGCTAGCAAACATTGATTGGACCTGAATTCTGAGTCTGTGGGATAGTGAAGAGGGCTACGGTTCAGCCATGTTGTGAGCGTGTTCTGGCTTGAAGCTGTTTACAGATGAGTGATGATTCTAGATCTTCGGTACGTGCAGTTCTTCGCGATGGTTTTACTGCAGTGAAAAATTTCGGGTTGAACACAGCCTTAGTCAGATCGTGCAGCCGGGTTTGAAATGCGCTTGTAGGTCTCGATGGCCAACGAAGATTGTGCAGCTCAGATTGTGTATCTTCGCGTGGATTGAAGCTTTCCTGTCTGTTACTGGTAATGTCCTTGACATTAACAGACAGGAAAAGTAACAGACAGGAAAAGCTTCAATCCACGGCAGGGGTATACACAACCTTGAATGGCTGCACAAATTATACGTTGGCGAAACATCCAGAGACCTACAAACACGCATTTCAGAACACCAGTACGCAGGCAGATCTGACGACTCAAGAAATGCCTGTGTTCAACACCGAAATTTACACAACCATTTAATCAACTACAGAAACGCAAGACTCATCGCCAGAGAAGACAACACGCAATACCGAAGAATCCTTAGAATCATCACTCGTCTGTATATCCAACAACTTCAACCAGAACAACGGCTTCTACAACATAGCTGAACCTATTGCCAAGAAACTTTTCAACGCATCCCACCTAGAACTCAAGAATGGTACACTGCAGGTCCTTTAAGTCACACAATGTTTTTAACTATCACACTACTTTTAAGACTGTGACATGCAGCTTCTCCACCTGACCCAGCATTCTCCACCTGACTGTACCCTATATATATCTCCATGTTGCTCATTTTCCAGGTAGATCTGTCTGTGACTTGATAAAGCCCACTGCGTGGGCGAAACGTTGTCAATAAAGGATCACATTATACTGCTTATGTGTTTATTTTTCCATTGTGTCGGTATTTTATACCATTTATTTCCACATTGTTCCAGACTATGGAGCTGAACACTTTTCAGCCTGAGGGACTGACCACCTCAAACACTACTCCAAGGCTGATGGACTGATTACATTGTCTTTGTGAACGGTATCAGTCTTCATCTGGTCAGCTTTACGTAGTTGATTCAGATGTATTTTCCTCTATGGAAGTAATCTCTCGATGTTTGGTTGTGCAAGTTTCATGTAACAGTTTCATTAACCAAACTGGTTTCTGTGAGATAATTGGATAAATTGATCAGTAATAAGTCAGTTACTGTCGGTAATTCTAACAACATTATTACAATAAGTCAAGAGTGTTTGAGTACTTGGTAAACAAAGGTTAAATCAACTTAATGTTCTTTAATGTGTTCTTTAATGTTCTTTAGTGTGTTCTTTAATGTTCTTTAGTGTGTTCTTTAATGTTCTTTAATGTGTCTGTTACATCTGTGTGACTTCAACACCATTGTTAAGAAGTTGCATTTTATGTCCAATAAGCTTTCTTTTTGAATAAATGGTTTAGAGAACCAAGTTGATAAATGAGACACTTGTGCAATATTTGGGAAATGTTTCGTCCGCCAAGGGCTTCTTCAGTCCAATGGAAAGAAAGGTGGAAGATGATGAGTGGTAATCAGTCCCTGAGCCTAGAGTCGATATGTTGAGTCCATCAAGACTGATGAACTCAACACTCGAGTCCTGGAGCTGGAAAGTCACATACCTTTTTTAATATCATAAAACCGTTGCCGCATTTTGCATAATTTTCCTTGTGTTCGCTTTGTCTCAGATGAGCTCCAGCTCCTGGGCTTCTTAATGATGGCAATCTACAGCTCCAGGGCTTCTTAATCATGGTAATCTACAGTTCCTAGCATTCTTGAAGATGTTGATCTACAAATCCTGGGCTTCTTAATGATGGCAATCTACAGCTCCTGGGCTTCTTGAAGATGGTAATTTACAGCTCCTGGCCTTCTTGAAGATGTTGAACTCAAACTCTTGTCTTTGTTAAGGATTATATGTAAGTACTAGGGATGTCGGTGGACCTGACTTAACTCAGTGAAGACGTGTCTTGTGTGCTCTCTGTCAATCTGAAGAAGATGTCCTCTCTTGAGCTACTCTACCAGCAGCTGAAGGAAGAACTGAGGGTAGCTAAGCTTGAGATACAGCGACTGACTGAGGAAAACAAGAGGATTCGTAGTAATCCTCCTGTTGAGAATCCTCAAGCCAGGAAAGGAACCTGGACAGTGGCTAAAACGCATGGGACAAAGTTAAGGCTCAAGAGGACGGGTGGAGAGGTAGAAACAACGAAGACCCAGGAGAATGTTGTGGAAACATCGAACCCATTCTCCGTGCTACCCGATGAATGTGAGTCGACTTCTGGGAGCGTCACGACGAAAGACACAAAGGAAGGTAAAAACATTGTTGTTGTTGGGGACAGTCAGGTTAGGTACATGGATAGGGCTTTCTGTTTGATTGATAGGAGTAGGAGACAGAGGGTTTGCTTTCCTGGGGCTGGGATGGAGGATATTGTTAGCCGTCTGGACGACATCATGAGAGGTAATGGGAGCAATCCTATTATCTGTCTCAGTGCTGGAGGCAACGATGTTGGCAGACGTAGGAGTGAGGACCTGACTAGCAGGTTTAGGTCAGCAATAGACATAATTAGGAAGAAGGGTGGGAACCCTGTCATATGTGGTATTTTGCCAAGGAGAGGAGTTGGGAAATGAATGGCTGTCCAGGGCAATTGGTGTCAATTGCTGGCTGGACAAATACTGTAAGGAAAATTCAGTAACATTCATTGACAACTGGGACCTCTTCTATGGCAGAAATGACATGTATGCCAGGGATGGGGTTCACTTATCCAGGTCTGGGGTGGGGGCACTGGCAACTGCAGTGGAGGGAGCTGTTAGGGCTTTAAACTAGAAATAGTTAGTGGTATGGGTTTTGGGGGGAAAACAGAGAAGTCCCAGTGTAGTAATATTATAAGTTGTAGGAGAGCTAGTAATAGGCAGAATAAGGTGGATAGTGGAAAGCTAGTGACACTAGATGACAAGGACAGTAATAGGTATAGTGGAAAAACAGAGATGAGCAGGAAGGGTAAAGAGAAAGGAGGGTCTCTAAATATATATTACACCAATAGTCGTAGTGCTAGGAATAAGATGGACGAGTTGAGATTAGTTGCAAGTACGGGTAATATTGATGTTTTTGCAATAACTGAGACATGGTTTAATATGAAAAATCGGGACTTGCCTGCCGAATGTCACATTCAGGGTTTTAAATTGTTCCAAGTAGACAGAAGTATCGGGAAAGGGGGTGGGGTGGCACTCTATGTCCGTGATCATTTAAATTGTTGCATAAAAACGGGTATAAAGTCTGAATTAACACATACAGAGTCTGTCTGGATAGAATTTTCAGAGGGGTGTGAAAAATTGATTTTAGGCGTGATTTACCGTCCTCCAAACTTAGATAGGAACAAGGAAGACTACTTTGGGAGGAAATTGTTAAGGCCACAAGACACGATAACGTAGTAATTCTAGGGACTTTAACTTTAGTCAGATTGATTGGAATTTCATGACAGGAATTTAGAATCTAACGACTTTTTAGAAGTAGTTCAGGATTGCTTTTTGAAGCAGTTTGTAACAGAACCTACAAGGGAAATAACCTACTTGACTTGGTTCTGGCAAGCAAGGAAACCCTTGTTAATAATTTAGAAATTACAGAGGAACTCGGCTCAAGCGACCACAAGTCAATTACCTTTAGCATTGAATGGATGTATGATAGTAGGGATAATTCAGTAATGGTCCCAGATTTTCGCTTAGCAGATTATAATGGACTTAGAGAACACTTATCAACTGTGGACTGGGGTGAAGAAGAGAGGTATCAATATGACAGTTTTCTTAACACTATACAGGCTGCCCAAAGAACATTTATCCCGTATAAAGAAATTAGATCAAGTAGAAATGACCCAAAATGGATGAATAATAGGCTCAAATATCTTTTAGGGCAGAAGAAAGGAATTTATAGGCGCATAAAAAGAGGTGAGGGTCATCTTATAAATCAGTATACTGACATTAAGAGGGACGTTAAAAGGGAATAAGAAAAGCTAAACGGGACTATGAAATTAAAGTTGCTAGGGATTCAAAAACTAACCCAAAAGTTTTTTCCAGGTTTATAGAACAAAAGTTAGGGATAAGATAGGTCCCCTTAAAAATAACTTTGGGCATCTTACTGACAAGGAGAATGATATGTGCTCTATTTTTAATAATTATTTTCTCTCGGTTTTCACACAGGAAGACATTAATAATATCCCAGTAATTAATTTTTACAGAGGCCCAGAAGAAGATAAATTATGTAATATCACAGTCACTAGCGAAATGATTATGAAACAGCTGGACCGACTGAAACAAAATAAATCGCCGGGTCCTGATGAGCTTTTGCAAGGGTTCTTAAGGAATGCAAAATGGAACTCTGTGAACCAATATCTAACATTTTTAATTTATCTCTTCAAACAGGTGTAGTGTCTGATATGTGGAAGATGGCTAATGTAATTCCTATTTTTAAAGCAGGGGACAAGTCACTACCGTCAAACTACCGCCCAATAAGCCTGACCTCAATTGTAGGCAAATTACTAGAGTCAATTATAGCTGATATTATTAGAAGCCATCTAGATAACCATAATTTGATTAATGATACTCAGCATGGATTTACGAGGGGCCGTTCCTGCCTATCTAATTTATTAACCTTCTTCAGTAAAGCTTTTGAGGCTGTTGATCACGATAAAGAATTCGATATTGTTTATTTAGACTTTAGTAAGGCTTTTGATAGAGTACCGCACCAGAGACTGTTAAAGAAAGTGGCAGCTCATGGCATTGGGGGAAAAGTGCTGTCATGGATCGAGTCATGGCTCACCAATAGGAAGCAGAGAGTGTGCATAAATGGGGTTAAATCCGAATGGGGACTTGTAACAAATGGTGTTCCACAGGGATCAGTCTTAGGCCCATTGTTATTTATAATATATATCAATGACCTTGATGAGGGAATTACTAGTGATATGAGCAAATTCGCCGACGACACGAAGATAGGTAGGATAATTGATTCAAACATAGATGTCATAGAACTTCAGGAAGATTTAGACAAACTTAATTCGTGGTCAGAAAAGTGGCAGATGCAGTTCAATGTAGATAAATGCAAGGTTCTGAAGCTCGGGAGTGTCCATAACCCAAGCACTTATAAGTTAAATAACGTAGAACTTAGCCATACAGATTGCGAGAA
The DNA here is from genome assembly GCA_009830355.1 of Cherax destructor. Lineage (NCBI taxonomy): Eukaryota > Metazoa > Arthropoda > Malacostraca > Decapoda > Parastacidae > Cherax > Cherax destructor. Next base: position 14,738 of record WNWK01040929.1, read on the forward strand.
GGACTTGGGGGTGATGGTAAGCAGCAACCTTAAACCAAGACAGCAATGCCTAAGCGTACGTAATAAGGCAAATAGATTACTGGGATTTATATCAAGAAGTGTTAGCAACAGAAGTCCAGAGGTTATATTACAGCTTTATACATCATTAGTAAGGCCTCACCTAGATTACGCAGCTCAGTTCTGGTCTTCATATTACAGAATGGACATAAATTCGTTAGAAAACATTCAGCGTAGAATGACTAAATTAATACATAGCATTAGAAATCTTCCTTACGAAGAAAGATTGAAGACCCTAAAATTACATTCACTTGTAAGACGTAGAATGAGGGAGACATGATCGAGGTATACAAGTGGAAAATGGGTATTAACAAAGGGGATATAAATAAGGTCTTGAGGGTATCTCTCCAAGAGAGAACCCGCAATAATGGATTCAAGTTAGATAAGTTTAGATTTAGAAAGGATATAGGAAAGTATTGGTTTGGAAATAGGGTAGTTGATGAGTGGAACAGTCTGCCTAGTAGGGTTATTGAAGCTAGGACCTTGGGTAGTTTCAAATTTAGGTTGGATAAATTCATGAGTGAGAGGGGTTGGATTTGAGTGGGACTCGCGCATGAGTGGGTAGAATTGTCAAAGCTTATTTCTTGGGTAGCATTGAAAATTGGGTTGAGCAAATATTCTGTTAGTGGGACGGATTGTGAAGGACTTGCCTAGTATGGGCCAACAGGCCTGCTGCAGTGTTCCTCCTTTCTTATGTTCTTATGTTCTTAAAGCGCATCTAATTTTGGAATAATTTTTTCTCCCGTCAGTGAAAGCCTACGTAAAATAATCTAAGTTAATGACTTAAGTCTTGGTATTTTTCCAAAACTTTCTTTTCACCTTTCAATATATAATGACAATTTTGAAAAATTTAAGCCAGACGCCATTTAAGTTTCCAACAAAGAATTTTGTTTACGCAATTTTCATTAATGGTAAAAAGCGAAGTGATTTATATTTTATAAACAACAACAACAACAACAAGTGCAGAAAGGAAATTTTAACTTAAACATTTGTTTAAAATGTTATCCTCGATAATTCCATGATTGAGGGTAATTATAATCACGGGGGAGCGCTAAACCCGTAGGGTTATACTGCGCCTGTGGACGGGGGGAATAAGGAAGGTATTCAGGCTTACTTCAGTGAACTGGAGAGCAGATCCAATTCCCAAGATCAAGAGCCCTGGTTGAGGAAAACAACTGCTGTAAGTTTCATGGTGTAATGTTTACCATGACAACGTCATGGTAAACACTACACCATGAAAACCATTAACTTACGCACTGAAAACCATTAACTTTAATGTTCCTTTATTTTTCTAGAAGGATCTGGCGATCCCGTGGTACTAGGCTACGTTACACTAGCATCACCGTGCTACTAGGTCAGGTTACAGAGGTATCACCGTGCTACTAAGTCAGGTTACAGAGGCATCACCGTGCTACTAGGTCAGGTTACAGAGGTATCACCATGCTACTAAGTCAGGTTACAGAGGCATCACCGTGCTACTAGGTCAGGTTACAGAGGCATCACCGTGCTACTAGGTCAGGTTACAGTGGCATCACCGTGCTACTAGGTCAGGTTACAGAGGCATCATCGTGCTACTAGGTCAGGTTACAGAGGCATCACCGTGCTACTAGGTCAGGTTACAGAGGCATCACGTTCTACTAGGTCAGGTTACAAGGCATCACCGTGCTACTAGGTCAGGTTACACAGGCATCAACGTGCTACTAGGTCAGGTTACAGAGGCATCACCGTGCTACTAGGTCAGGTTACAGAGGCATCACCGTGCTAATAGGTCAGGTTCAGAGGCATCACCATGCGCTAGGTCAGGTTACAGAGGCATCACCGTGCTACTAGGTCAGGTTACAGAGGCATCACCGTGCTACTAGGTCAGGTTACAGAGGCATCACCGTGCTGCTAGGTCAGGTTACAGAGGCATCACCGTGCGACTAGG
>WNWK01040930.1:0-16721 GCA_009830355.1 Cherax destructor
GTGCATTGTGGCCTTAACAATTTCCTCCCATAGTAGTCTCCTTGGTCCCTATCTAAGTTTGGGGGACGGTATATCACACCTAAAAAAAATTTTTTCATGCCCCTCTGAAAATTCTATCCAGACAGACTCTGTATGTGTTATTTCAGACTTTATTCCCTTTTTATGCAACAGTTCAAGCGATCTCGGACATACAGTGCCACTCCACCCCCCTTCCCGAAACTTCTGTCTACTTGGAACAATTTAAAACCCTGTATATGACATTCAGCAGGCATGTCCCTATTTTTCGTATTGAACCACGTCTCAGTTATGGCAAATACATCAATGTTACCTGCACTTGCAACTAATCTCAAATCGTCCATCTTATTCCTAGCACTACGACTATTTGTATAATACACTTTTAAAGACCCTCCTTTCTCTTTACCCTTCCTGCTCCATTCTGTTTTACCACTATACCTATTACTGTCCTTGTTATTGTTAAGATTTTTTATATCAAAGCCTAGATCTATATTTCGACATTCAGTATTTTCCATTTCTAAACCCATACCTCTAACTAATCCTAGTTTAAAGTCCTAACAACACCCTCAACTGAGCTAGCAAGAAAATCCACACCTGCCCTGGATAAGTGAACCCCATCCCTGGCATACATGTCATTTCGGCCATAGAAGTGGTCCCAGTTGCAAATGAATGGTACTGCATTGTCCTTACAGTGTTTGTCCAGCCAGCAATTGACACCAATTGCCCTGGACAGCCATTCATCTCCAACTCCCTCCTTGGCAAAATACCACATATGACAGGGTTCCCACCCTTCTTCCTAATTATGTCTATTGCTGACCTATACCTGCTAGTCAGGTCCTCACTCCTACGTCTGCCAACATCGTTGCCTCCAGCACTGAGACAGATAATAGGATTGCTCCCATTACCTCTCATGATGTCGTCCAAACGGCTAACAATATCCTCCATCCCAGCCCCAGGAAAGCAAACCCTCTGTCTCCTACTTCTCTCTTTCAAGCAGAAGGCCCTATCCATATACCTAATTTGACTATCCCCAACAAGAACAATGTTCTTACCTTCCTTGGTGTCGTTCGTGATGTTCCCTGTAGTCGACTCACATTCATCGGGTAACACGGAGAATCGGTTCGATGTTTCCACAACAGGTTTCTGGTTCTTCGTTAATTCTACCTCTCCATCCATCCTCTTGATCTTTAACTTTGTCCCATGCATTCCGGCCACTGTCCAGGTTCCTTTCTTGGCTTGAGGATTCTCAACAGGAGGATTACTACGAATCCTCTTGTTTTCCTCAGTCAGTCGCTGTATCTCAAGCTTAGCTACCCTCAGTTCTTCCTTCAGCTGCTGGTAGAGTAGCTCAAGAGAGGACATCTTGTTCAGATTCACAGAGAGCACACAAGACACGTCTTCACTGAGTTAAGTCAGGTCCACCACTGAGTTAAGTCAGGTCCACCACTGAGTTAAGTCAGGTCCACCACTGAGTTAAGTCAGGTCCACCACTCCTGAGTTATACAACCCAAGTATTTGTTTTATCACCTTTAACTCATGTGCATATTGATTGTTCTACCTTATTGTATTACTACTACTACTTATATCACTACTACTACTACCACCACTAGTATTTCACCTCACTTTGAGAGTATATAATAGCCCACTGTGTCCATGTATCTCTTGTAACGGCTTGAGAAAGCTCCTGGAGAGCGAAACGTTGCCACAATAAAATGTCACATTAGTTGCATTTGTGTCCTTTTACTTAACATAGTGTCGGTAATTCTACCAATATTATTACACTCAATATTCTTGCTGAGAGTTGGGCACCTCAACTACTGTTCTGGATTGTCTTTGTGGGTGATGCAACGGGACAACTCCATCACAACAAAGGGATCTGGGAAAGACATTTGAAATATGAATAGGCAGTAATGAAATAATTAAATGAGATGGAGAAAATAAACTTGCAGTACACTTTACTAAAAGGGACGTACTAGATTTGAAATCATTTATCCAGGAAGGGTTCCACTGTTCCTTGGCCTCCTATCCCTTTCGATGTGGATGGGTGACAGCAGTGAAACTACTGTGGATCAGTTTTCAAAGGCGGAGTAAAAATACTTTTTTTTTTTGTTCCTGTCTGTATTCAGCATCAATCATAGATGAAGCGTCAGTTATTGAACTTTAATAAAATGAGGAAAAGAAGGTAAATATCTAAATGGCCTCCCTATACCAGAATTGGTGGAAACAGTATTCATTTATTTATCAAGCAGACTCCTTACCACAGACATTCTGATCATGGAAATCGAAGAAACAAGGAAGTTATAATATTTTCTTTATCTGTCCACCCGTAGGGAGACGGTCTTACCAGGGAGCCTCAATACTGTCCACCCGTAGGGAGACGGTCTTACCAGGGAGCCTCAATACTGTCCACCCGTAGGGAGCCTCAATAGAGCCCCACTCGTGCCACCCTTTTAGATCAATTGTGGAGGCAGCAAACAACAACAGGAACCCCTTGGTTAAACTTTAATAAACGTGCTAAATAACATCTAGGGAAGTCTCATCTACCATGTTAAATGAAAAAGTGCAGAGGTTGCAACGAGACTAATCTGGGACCTAAGAGTTATGACTATAAGGAGATAAATCCTGGTGACATTTGAGGACAGAAGGAGCAGTGAAGACAAGATAATGACAGAAAATACTGAGAGGAATTGACAAGGTGGACAGGGACAGACTGTTCGAGAGACAGGAAACAAGAATACGAGAACACTACTGCAAAATCACTTGTGTCACGGATGTTAGGAAATGTTTCTTTAGCCTCAGAATAGTTAAAGAGTTTCAACGATCCGGACAGCGATGTGATAGAGGCAGGATCAAAATACAGCTTTAAGAATATGTATAATAAATCTCAAGAACCCAGGAGAGAGTCATTCTTGTAGCCTTGAGGTGAAAGACGGGTCCAGGAGCTGAGAGTCGATCCCTGCAGCCACAAAGAAGTACACCTTTCTCACCTTCCCCCTCACACTTATTCACATCAGTACATCACCACACACGCACAAGAGGCCATAAATCAGGAGCCGAGTCTCGACATCCACAAACACGACTTGGTGAACGCGCGCACACACACACACACACACACACACACACACACACACACACACACACACACACACACACACACACACACACCGAGTAAGCGGCACCAGTGTAGAATCATCAATCAACTAAATACAAAAGGAAGCTTAAGTAAGGTTCATTAAGCTACCTCACTTCAGCCTTGAGGTCAGTTATGAAGACATCAAGAACTGCTTCTAGTGCTTCTAGTGTCGTAATTATCTGTACTCGACTGAAGAATCCTGTTGTGTAGTCGAAACATTTCAGGAATAAAGATTCCCAAGTATTGCAAATGTGTCGTATCTGTCAGCTGGTCGGTAGTGTATTTTGTCATTAATATGGCATACATGTCATGTTCACCTTAAGTAAGTAAATTAAACTTATTCACATTCGTGCAAAAATCCAAAATAGAATTGCCTCTTACCGTTTTATCCCCGCCACCTCTTTCTTCCCCATACTTACTCTATATATCTTAACCCTTCCATCTTCCTTCTTCCCCCTTACTAACGCTGTGGTCATAGAAGCGAAGTGAGATGAAAGCTTAAGACTCAAATGAGTTGGAGACAAAGAAATACGGATGCAAGATGAAGCCAGAGATGTCAGTGACTATTTCTTCAGTCTCAGGGTAGTTAAAGTGAAACGATGCGTAAATCACTTAAAACATTGTAACGTACCAAGAAGCTAGTCAGTCCTGAGCAGCGCTGTATGACCCTGGTGGTTTAGCGCTGAATTCTGTAGGCCCAGGAGATGCTGTTATCGTGGTTCGTAGTGTTGGTGTTCGCCTCGGTAACACCCAGATTTTGCACAGCCTAGAACGCCTTATGTCTGGTCTCAAAACATTGAAGAGAAGAAATAAAATAATTTTATTGTCCAAGAAAGTGGTGAAAACATTGTCCATATACAGTGTTAAGAGTAGATGCGATGGCATTCATGAGGCTACGACTAGTGTGACTCTCTTGAATAGTCGAGAGGCGGGGACAGGGGTCCAAGACTCGAGTCCGGCAACCACAACTAGGTGAGTACAACTAGAATAGTACAGCTAGGTGAGTACAACTAGAATAGTACAGCTAGGTGAGTACAACTAGAATAGTACAGCTAGGTGAGTACAACTAGAATAGTACAGCTAGGTGAGTACAACTAGAATAGTACAGCTAGGTGAGTACAACTAGAATAGTACAGCTAGGTGAGTACAACTAGAATAGTACAGCTAGGTGAGTACAACTAGAATAGTACAGCTAGGCGAATACAACTAGAATAGTACAGCTAAGTGAGTACAACTAGAATAGTACAGCTAGGTGAGTACAACTAGAATAGTACAGCTAGGTGAGTACAATTAGAATAGTACAGCTAGGTGAGTACAACTAGAATAGTACAGCTAGGTGAGTACGGAATAAGACAAGCTACAACAGTCCCTCACGGCACTAGGACATGACCCTCAAGTATGATAATTATGGCATTACGATGGGAAATATACCGAGAAAGATACCTATGTAACACCTGGGCCTGGAGTTGTATAGTTGCTTGCAGTTGACTCTTGCAAGTGCAACGTTTCAGCAGTGAAGATAACCTTGTGTTTATCACGTGAAAATAACCTTAGTATTTATCACGAGGCATAGCCTAGTGTTTATCACAAGGAATAGCCTAACGTTTATCACGAGGCATAGCCTAGTGTTTATTACGAGGCATAGACTAGTGTTTATTACGAGGCATAGCCTAGTGTTTATTACGAGGCATAGCCTAGTGTTTATTACGAGGCATAGCCTAGTGTTTATCACGAGGCATAGCCTAGTGTTTATTACGAGGCATAGCCTAGTGTTTATCACGAGGCATAGCCTAGCGTTTATCACGAGGCATAGCCTAGTGTTTATTGCGAGGCATAGACTAGTGTTTATTACGAGGCATAGACTAGTGTTTATTACGAGGCATAGACTAGTGTTTATTACGAGGCATAGCCTAGTGTTTATCACGAGGCATATCCTAGTGTTTATTACGAGGCATAGCCTAGTGTTTATTACGAGGCATAGCCTAGTGTTTATCACGAGGCATAGCCTAGTGTTTATCACGAGGCATAGCCTAGTGTTTATCACGAGGCATAGCCTAGTGTTTATTACGAGGCATAGCCTAGTGTTTATTACGAGGCATAGCCTAGTGTTTATCACGAGGCATAGCCTAGTGTTTATCACGAGGCATAGCCTAGCGTTTATCACGAGGCATAGCCTAGTGTTTATCACGAGGCATAGCCTAGCGTTTATCACGAGGCATAGCCTAGCGTTTATCACGAGGCATAGCCTAGTGTTTATCACGAGGCATAGCCTAACGTTTATCACGAGGCATAGCCTAGTGTTTATTACGAGGCATAGCGTAGTGTTTATTACGAGGCATAGCGTAGTGTTTATCACGAGGCATAGCCTAGTGTTTATCACGAGGCATAGCCTAGTGTTTATTACGAGGCATAGCCTAGTGTTTATCACGAGGCATAGCCTAGCGTTTATCACGAGGCATAGCCTAGTGTTTATCACGAGGCATAGCCTAGCGTTTATCACGAGGCATAGCCTAGTGTTTATTACGAGGCATAGACTAGTGTTTATTACGAGGCATAGACTAGTGTTTATTACGAGGCATAGCCTAGTGTTTATCACGAGGCATATCCTAGTGTTTATTACGAGGCATAGCCTAGTGTTTATCACGAGGCATAGCCTAGTGTTTATCACGAGGCATAGCCTAGCGTTTATCACGAGGCATAGCCTAGTGTTTATTACGAGGCATAGCCTAGTGTTTATTACGAGGCATAGCCTAGCGTTTATCACGAGGCATAGCCTAGTGTTTATTACGAGGCATAGCCTAGTGTTTATTACGAGGCATAGCCTAGTGTTTATCACGAGGCATAGCCTAGTGTTTATCACGAGGCATAGCCTAGCGTTTATCACGAGGCATAGCCTAGTGTTTATCACGAGGCATAGCCTAGTGTTTATCACGAGGCATAGCCTAGTGTTTATTACGAGGCATAGCCTAGTGTTTATTACGAGGCATAGCCTAGTGTTTATCACGAGGCATAGCCTAGTGTTTATCACGAGGCATAGCCTAGTGTTTATTACGAGGCATAGCCTAGTGTTTATCACGAGGCATAGCCTAGTGTTTATCACGAGGCATAGCCTAGTGTTTATCACGAGGCATAGCCTAGTGTTTATCACGAGGCATAGCCTAGCGTTTATCACGAGGCATAGCCTAGTGTTTATTACGAGGCATAGCCTAGTGTTTATCACGAGGCATAGCCTAGCGTTTATCACGAGGCATAGCCTAGTGTTTATCACAAGGCATAGCCTAGCGTTTATCACGAGGCATAGCGTAGTGTTTATTACGAGGCATAGCCTAGTGTTTATTACGAGGCATAGCCTAGTGTTTATCACGAGGCATAGCCTAGCGTTTATCACGAGGCATAGCCTAGCGTTTATCACAAGGCATAGCCTAGCGTTTATCACGAGGCATAGCCTAGTGTTTATTACGAGGTACACGAGCGGGACTACGACGACACAGCAATTAAGATTAGTAAATGGTCACACATACTTTAATGAGTAAAAGGTCACACATACTGTAGTGAGTAAAAGGCCACACATACTGGTGCCCCGTGGCCTGGTGGCTAAAGCTCTCACTTCACGCGGCGAGGGTTTGGGTTCGATTCCCAGCGAGGGTAGAAACATTGGGCGTATTTCTTTACACCGTTTATCTGTGTTCACCCATCAGTAAAATGGGTACCTGGGTGTTAATAGACTGATGTGGGTCGCATCCTGGGACAAACTGACCTAATTTGCCCGAAATGTTCTGCATAACAAGGGGCTTTCTATATAGTAGTATGTCATTGATGTCAGCTAGGCCTGTATACCTTGTATATGTACTTGTAGAAATAAAAATATTATTATTATTATAAAGGGTCACATATACTACAGTCATAATCAAAACATACGATACTCAGAGACGTCCAAAAAAAGTAGACAGTTTTTTTCCGTGTGCGGCAAGAAGACGAGGGAACGACAGAGATGGTAGCTGAAGGTTCAAAGGAGCCAGCGGAACATGAGGAAAAATTCTTTCAGTGTGAGGGGGTAGTAAGTGGAATGCATTAGGAAGAGAGGGAGTGAAGATTAATGTTATACATATATTGAGAATAATGTGTAATGAAACCTAACACTCTTGAAAGTAACTATGACGCGTAACTGATGAGACACACAGGAAGCTGAACACCCAGATTAGTCAGAGAGATGTTAAAGAAAACTTTTATTGTGTTAGAGCAGTAATGATAATGTAAAAAAAATAATGAGAAGAATTGACAGGGTGGACAGTCAGATTGTTGGAGAGACGGGAAACAGGAGCACGAGGACACTGCTAGAACCTGAGAACAAAGATGAGTCGTGGGGATTTGAAGGAGTGTTTCTGCAGTCTTAGAGTGGTCAGGAAGTGGAGTGGTAGAGGCAGGATCCATATGTAGGTTTGAAAAGAGGTATGATAAGGCTCCTGAAGCAAGAAGTGAACCTAGTATTGGGTAACGAGGAGGCAGGGCCAGGGGCTGAGACTCAACCAATGTAACAACATAGAGGTGAGCACACACGTACGTATGCGCAAGCGCGCACAAAACAAACACACATTCATTTTGTAATTTATTCTAGAAATCCTAAGATTATTTCGAGCCACAGTTTGGAGTTTTTAATATCTTGCTAAATTTTAGTAATTTAGCTTAAAAGGTTGATGATGCAGTGCAGGTGAGAGATGACTGTACCGACTTATTCATAAAGGCTCCAGAGCTACGAGAACAATGTAATATGAGGATGAATTTCAAGCTGACTGCAGAAGCTGTGCAACCAGTCTTCCCTTGCAACACTTGCGTCTTTCGTTCGCTTCAACCTTGTATTTTATGGTGGCGTAAACACTTGTTTCCCACTACATTTTTTTTCGCAGTGACAAAAAAAAATCCATAAATGGCTTTACAAAGTACAAATAATAGATTTTCCATTATTCTGAATAGGTTGTAATAGGTTATTGTGAGTCGGTGAGGCGACATTGCTGCCACAGCAGCTCATATGTAACTCTATTGAAATCGCTCATTTGTTAAATAATTCTAAGGTGATATCGAAATCTTTGAGTACCACACTGACTGGTGAGAATGTATGTCAGTACATCAACAAATGCATTTTTTAGATTTGTTTTATATAGAATGAATAAAAACATACCGAAGTGATGGTAAATAAATAGGTTGATTTCATTTGCATTTGTGATCATTTAAAATATTTTTTCTTATCCCGCTAACTAAAATTATCTTAGTAGTAGGATTGATATAAATGTATATCACTATATATGAGGATCCGCTTGTCTTCCCGCCATCAATGTTTTTATGTTGATCAGAGGCTCTTGTTCCAAGGAACTGTAGTAATAATCCTCTTAATTGGATCCAACCTAATTGTCCCCCGTTCCCCAGGTGCTGTATTATCCCTCCGGGTTTAGCGTTTCCCCACAAATATAATAATAATTGCCGCCCACAACAGCTGAAAATTACTCTTCAAATGTCAACAATGTTTTTCAGAAAGTTTTATGGATTTAAACACTATTATTTCCAAACATTTTATACATGAAAAATTTTGTCGAAAAAATAAAGTATACATGTAATAAATAAAATAAATGAAGTATTAAAAGATAAACGAACAAGTTGTGTTTTTGGCGGCAGAAGAGTGAGTGAGTGCGAGGCGGGAGCTGCGCCACCGCTACTCTCACATTATTTACTAAAAAAAGTATACTTTTTACTGTGAATCATCGATATTACATTTGATTAACGCGCATAAAGTGTTCCTGCACCGACTGTAACAACCAGACACTCAGAACGCCACTCAGAAACTTGTAAATATGAAATATAACGACCAGTCAGGTGAGGACCAGCCTAGTGTGAGGAGCTGCTTCAAAAATTGTCTTTGTATATTGTAACTTTATCTTGCCAGTATTTTATATTTAATGTTCCTCAGAGGAGGCTCCTTGATGCCGGTGAAGGGCTCTTGATCCAAGGAATGTACCTGACCTATTCTTTTGAACCTGATTACCTTCCATTCCTCACCATGGGCTGTACGACCCCAGCGGGTTTACCGCTTCCTCATCAATGTAATAATTTATACTGAAATTTATTTCTATTTTATTATTTATTATTTTTTATGTATTTATTCTTACTTATTTCTTAGTACCTTTGAGCAGTTACTTTTTCATAAGAAATTTGCTCACTATTGTCATTTTATTAAGTCATTCATTGCACGTTTATTGAGGTAGTACATATCCAGTAGCACATATCCAGTAATACATCCGGTAGCACATCTAGTAACATATCCAGTAGCACATATACAGTAGCACACATCTAGTACCACATATCCAGTAACATCCAGTAGCACATATCCAGTAACATCCAGTAGCACATACAATAGCACATATCCAGTAACATCCAGTAGCACATACAATAGCACATATCCAGTAACATCCAGTAGCACATACAATAGCACATATCCAGTAACATCCAGTAGCACATACAATAGCACATATCCAGTAACATCCAGTAGCACATACAATAGCACATATCCAGTAACATCCAGTAGCACATACAATAGCACATATCCAGTAACATCCAGTAGCACATACAATAGCACATATCATGTAGCTCATATACAGTAGCACACAAACACAAAACAGGCCGTGTTTTAGCAACTAGTGTTTTTACCAAATGGGAACTAAAACACATGCATACATGTAGTCCCAGTACACAAATAACCCGCACATAGAAGAGAGAGGAGCTTACGACGACGTTTCGGTCCGACTTGGACCATTTACAAAGTCACACTAACAAAAAGAAGAGGAGGGAGTATATATAGAGGCCAGCAGACAAGGACGGGAACAAGAGAGGAAGGGGTGGAGGAGTAATAGTGGTTAGTAGTAGTAATGGAGTCAGTCATATACTAAGAAAGGGGAGCACTGCAAGGGAGCTAAAAGGCCACATAGGGTAGGGGCAAGAACACAGAGCGGGTAAAAAATAATAATGAAGGACAAATACAAGGCAAAAGAAAGAAAATCCAAAGGAGAAAGAAGAAAGGGGAAGAGGGAGAAGGGGAAAAGGAATCAGGTTAAGTCACCGGTGTACTGAAGTTAGAGCAGTGCTTCTCAAATTACTGTAGTTTAGAGTAGTGCTTCTCAACTTAATGTAGTTTAGAGTAGGGTTTCTCAACTTACTGTAGTTTAGAGCAGTGCTTCTCAACCTACTGTAGTTTAGGGTAGTGCTTCTCAACTTTTTGTAGTCTATAGCAGTACTTCTCAATTTTTTTGTAGTCTGTAGCGGTGCTTCTCAATTTTTTTGTAGTCTATAGCAGTGTTTCTCAACTTTTTGTAGTCTGTAGCAATGCTTCTGAACTTTTTGTACGTAGACGATAGCAGTGCTTCTCAAACTTCCTGATGTTGCGCACTGGCAGTTTGTTTTCCAGTGTTCCAGGAACCGGTGTAGGGTTGCCAACTTAAGGAATATTAAAAAGATATAAATGGGAAAGAATTATATTTTACTAAAAATATTGAAACTGATATATTATATTCATTTAAGAAAAACAATTATTTTTTTGCTATTATTTATTCATTAAGCATGTAAAATACCTGATCTTTATTGATGTGGCCCGAATGAGGGCAGTGTCAAAAGCAGTGGAGGTTTAATACACTAGAAAAACGTGACTACTCAATATTTTTCGAGTTTCTTTTAAATGTTTTGGGTTTTATAAACGTCCTTCATGTTCCCTCCTTGACACAGACTCCCTCTTCGACTTTTTGACACAAACTTTGATAATCCTTTCTTTAGCACTCCTCACAGCCCTTCCTAACTTTACCTTTGTTGTCCTCTCCACCCTTACTTATCCTTTGATCTTGCATCAATTCCTGCCCTTCAGCTCTGTATGACCCTAGTAGGTTTAGCGCTTTTTGATTATAATAATAATTTGGGTTTTATTAAATGAAAATAACTATTTTGTTGCTGTATTTTATTCTTATGACACTCATGGTTGAGAAAGTAGTCTTGCAAAGGTCTGTCAAGGGAAGTGGGAAAAAAACTTTTCAAAGAATTTTCAGCTGCTTCAAGATATTCTACCTTCAGTTTTGTTCGGAAAGGAATCCAGTGATGTTATACTTTCGAATCTCCTCTTCACTCCTTCGTCAGTCCAGATTTCGGGCTCATTAATTTCATTTCCGTGTATCTTCTTTTGTCGGAAAATAACCTCAAAATGCTCTGCTGAATTTGTTAGGTGTTTACTAATGACGTTTCGTAAATAGGTGATATCCAGGTCTTCACCTGTACTGTTTGCCGCCAAGTTCTGAAACTATGTTTTGACACTTGAGTCTTCCATGCTTGTGTTTTTTTCGTTTCTGTCTGTCAATCTTGTCTGCGACTGTAAAACATGAAGTCATCCTTCCCTACAGGAAGGTGTTCATTTCGGAGCTCAAATACTCTGAAGAGAACTTTACCACTTGACAACCAAAGTATATCTGACTGCAGTAGGAGCTGTTTATAGTCAGCTACTATTTTATCATATAATGCAACAAATAGCCTTAAATTTAAGGCATTTTCCTTTAATTGGTTTACAATAACAAGACATTCTCGGTGAAGGAAACATACATGGCACTTAGTTGCATTCGGGTGCTTAGCTGTAATTTAGGTTAATCAGTACTCATTGCTGCCCTATCACTCCCACAGCACAATCAGAACATACGTCTACACAAAACCGAAAATCCAACCCATATTTGCCGACAATGTAGTCGCTCAAGGCCTTGAGCACTTAGAGCTAGTCGTATTTCTTGGGAGCGAATCATAAAAAATAAGCTTCCTTCAACTCGCCTTGATCCTCAGAATGCTCAAGTATTATCAGAATTGCCATAGTAGCAGTCTGTATATGTATCAGGCAGCAAAGAAAAATTCTTTGCTACTTTAAACTGTTCGATGAGCAGATCTTTCATATCGTGAGCCAGAACATGAATTCGTCGGGCTATAGTGTCATCTGAGATTGACACTTGAGTTACTTGCTAGCCTGCTGGCTCGCCCACCATTTTCAAGCAGACATACTTAATGCATCCCATCACTATTGTCTCGCTAACGGTGTATGACTACCTTCCTGATGCTCACAAAGCATAAGTATAACTGTCTGATACGCCACCAAAGATGTTTCTGGCAGCCTGTTATAATAAGATGCCTTCTTTTACAGAACTCTCTGCTTTTAACTCAAGTCTTTATGTTTAGTGTTTAAATACCTCAAGAGTTTTGAGGGCTTCATTGCATCGTTAGATTGATCTGCAACAAGGTGGGTGTTTCACAGGTGGGACACAACAACCCATGTTGCTGTGTCCCATCTCTGAAACATTCTGTCTCTGTCCAACTTACCAATTACTCTCTGTATTTTATACGTTAACATGTCCTCCCTATCCCTCGTGTCCTCCAGTGTTGTCAGGTTGATTTTAATTAACCTCTCTTGCTTGCGTTTCGGACACATAAGTCTTACTTATGAATATCTCATGGAGAAACCTCAGCACCGCTCTGTGAGAATTATCCAGTTCCATTCTCGGTTCACCATCTCTTAATAGACTGTCCTGTCTATCAGCGGGCACGCAGAATCTACTTCCGACGACGTCACCGCCCTAACGAACTTTACATGACCTCCTGGCTGACAGCTCCACCTTTGACGCAGACTCCCTCTGACATTATTATACCAACTTTGATTATATTTTCCCTTTAGCGCTCCCCACTACTCTGGCTAACTCTGCTTCTTGCATACTCCTAACCCTCCAAGGTCTCTGATCTTCGCATATTTCATCTTTAGCACATCCCACCCTGCAGTACTCTGTGACCCTTGTGGGTTTAGCGATTCATTTCGATTGTAGTAATAATAATAATTACTCGTGGATCAAGAAACGTTCTTCTTTGCACGAGTATTACTCGTGGATCAAGAAACGTTCTTTGTACGAGTATTACTCGGGGATCAAGAAACGTTCTTTGCACGAGTATTACTCGTGGATCAAGAAACGTTCTTTGTAAGAGTATTACTCGTGGATCAAGAAACGTTCTTTGCACGAGTATTACTCGTGGATCAAGAAACGTTCTTTGCACGAGTATTACTCGTGGATCAAGAAACGTTCTTTGCACGAGTATTACTCGTGGATCAAGAAACGTTCTTTGCACGAGTATTACTCGTGGATCAAGAAACGTTCTTTGCACGAGTATTACTTGTGGATCAAGAAAGGGTCGCAAATGCGGCAGAGTAGGCACCGAGTCGCATCCATTTACATAACAAATATGACCAGGAACTGCAACGGAAAAATCCAGCCGAAGTCCAAAACAACTTATGAGGAAGAGAGAAGTTTTTCCAACATGCTGTGAGCTCCTAGACATTACTGCGTGTCTCTGTTATTCTTGGCTAGAAGTACAGTGACTTGAGAGAACAGATATACGCACCTGATAGGGTACAATATTTTCACTGAAGCTGGCACCCACCAAACAGGGTGGTGGTAGAACCCCATAAAAAAGTTGAAAATACATATAATTCCGTTTCTCGTTCAAATTTACTGCAGTGCGAACGAAATTTAACTCGCGCTAGTCTACTCTCCTTCCAAACATCCAGAAAAACACTCTTTTTGTGCGGTGAAATTTAATAAATATAATAATGATGCAGTAATAGCGGTGTGACTTTAATAGTACTTATACCAACTGGAAAAATCTTATCAGTTAACCAAGAAGCCATGAGAATTATCAGTAAGAGAAAATCCATTTTCTTAACACACACAGTCAGGACCTTAACGAGCGGTAGTACTATTGTGGCTCTTGTTATGACCATCTTTGCACTCACGCGAGATAGAGGGACGACTGGGACACAGCACAATATTATCTAATTCAAAATACTCACATACTTGGAGATCCTGGCTGGTGTCCTGGTTCAGTTGGCCAACTCGCACGCTGAGGGACCGAGGTTCGAGCCTTGGCAAGAGTGGAAAGGTTGGGCATGTTTCCTTTCACCTCTTGCCCCTGTTCACCTAGCAGTAAGTAGGTACCTGGGTGTTAGTCGACTGTTGTGAGTGGCATCCTGTAGGTGAAGATAGAAGGATTCCGTTAGGAATAAGACATCTTGACCTTATTGGTTTATCCTGGGTTACTAACCCACCTGCTTATTAATCCAAAGAAAATCTTCATCCAAAGAAATATTATAATAGTTCCCAGCTACAGACAATCAAAATATCATAAACTGCGTCGAACAAATAATTACACAATATAAAGGTAACGTGAAAGGAATTAAAAAAAAATACTGTATAAATATCAAGAGGGGACAATACAGAGATAAGATAGAATGAGAAACCCTGACCAGCTTGACGAGAAAGCATTCAACTGAGATCATTGATTAAAAAGTAACACACACATACACAAAAAAAAAAAAAGATATTGCAATTATCCGGCAAGGCCACATTAACTACATGCGGAGGTAATACGGCAAGTTAGCAAGAAACAGGTAAACAAAAAACAAACTTTATTTCTATAAAGCGGAGTACGGTATATTATACAGTTAAGGTAACTGACGTATATAAATACTTTATAGAAAACCCCTTGTTATGCACAGCATTTTGGGAAGATATATACTAGAATCTGAAACGGAAATTACACATAAAAAAACAAATAGCTGTAAAAAAATAATATGGTTTCAAATCTCGCAATACAAAGCTGAACACAACAAGAACATTTAGAGGTGAGACGATTTCCATGTCTTCTGTCCTGACACTTTAAAATACTTAGAAAAGCTGAACATAAACAAATCAAGCGGCCAGATAAGCTGACTGCTAGAAATAAAACTATAAATTTCAACTGACAAATGAGTAGAGGTAATCAAGGTGTCACCAGGTTACTTAGGAATTAACACATGTTAGGCAAATCATAATATTCGCAAGGGGAGACGACCTATCCTCTCAACTACTGATCTCTTTTTTTGGGGAAACGAATATTTATGATTATTAGGAACAAGGTCATGAGACTTCTGGAATATAAATACATTGTAATTGAAAGCCAGCATGAATTTCGCAACCGAAAGTCATGACTATTTAACTGTAAGTCAGAGGCAGGAGAATAGTTCCCAGCATGTGTCGATCTCGGTTTAAATTCCTCCTCGGTAGATCTAAGAAAATTAGAGAAAAGACATGTTATGTAAGCCTAATTCGGCTTTTTAGGCAAGATATTATATATATATATATATATATATATATATATATATATATATATATATATATATATATATATATATATATATATATATATATCATAGAATTGATGAGGGAAAAGGGTGAGTGGAGCACTTCGGAGTCTGTGGAGACAAAGAACCTTGTCCATGGAAGTAAAGAGGGAATGTATGAGAGTATAGTTATACCAACGCTCTTATATGGGTGTGAAGCATGGGTGATGAATGTTGCAACGAGGAGAAGGCTGGAGGCAGTGGAAATGTCATGTCTGAGGTCAATGTGTGGTGTGAATATAATGCAGAGAATTCGGAGTTTGGAAATTAGGAGGAGGTGCGGGATTACCAAAACGATTGTCCAGAGAGCTGAGGAGGGGTTGTTGAGGTGGTTTGGACATGTAGAGAGAATGGAACGAGACAGAGTGACTTCGAGAGTGTATAAATCTGTAGTGGAGGGAAGGCGGGGTAGGGGTCGGCCTAGGAAAGGGTGGAGGGAGGGGGTAAAGGAAGTTTTGTGTGCGAGGGGCTTGGACTTCCAGCAAGCATGTGTGAGCGTATTTGATAGGAGTGAATGGAGGCATATGGTTTTAATACTTGACGTGCTGTTGGAGTGTGAGCAAAGTAACATTTATGAAGGGATTCAGGGAAACCGGCAGGCCGGACTTGAGTTCTGGAGATGGGAAGTACAGTGCCGGCACTCTGAAGGAGGAGTGTTAATGTTGCAGTTTTATAACTGTAGTGTAAAGCACCCCTCTGGCAAGACAGTGATGGAGTGAATGATGATGAAAGTTTTTCTTTTTCGGGCCACCCTGCCTTGGTGGGAATCGGCTGATGTGTTAATAAATATATATATATATATATATATATATATATATATATATATATATATATATATATATATATGTCGTGCCGATTAGGTAAAACTTGCGATTTTGGCTTATATAGCAACGCTCACCTTGCCATATAGGACAAGTGAAAATTTGTGTATGCAATAATTTCGCCAAAATCATTCTGAACATAACGAAAAAAATATATTTCATTGTGTTTGTTTATTATTAAATTTATGTTAACGTATCTAAAATATATTTAGTTGTGTTAGGCTAAATTAAATTGCGCTTGTTGTAATAAGGTTAGGTAGGTTTTCAAAGTTTCTCTTGGTACAAAATTATAAATTCTTACATTAACATAAATGAAAAGAATATATCTTTAAACGTATAAGAGAAAATTTTAGAAAGGACTTAATTTTCGATGAGTTCTTGCTAATTGACCAGTTTTACCTAATCGGCACGACATATATATATATATATATATATATATATATATATATATAAGATGGGGTCCACCTCTGGTGCAAATTGTGGGACC
>WNWK01040931.1:0-16720 GCA_009830355.1 Cherax destructor
AAAGTCCTAACAACACCCTCAACTGAGCTAGCAAGAAAATCCACACCTGCCCTGGATAAGTGAACCCCATCCCTGACATACATGTCATTTCGGCCATAGAAGTGGTCCCAGTTGCAAATGAATGGTACTGCATTGTCCTTACAGTGTTTGTCCAGCCAGCAATTGACACCAATTGCCCTGGACAGCCATTCATCTCCAACTCCTCTCCTTGGCAAAATACCACATATGACAGGGTTCCCACCCTTCTTCCTAATTATGTCTATTGCTGACCTATACCTGCTAGTCAGGTCCTCACTCCTACGTCTGCCAACATCGTTGCCTCCAGCACTGAGACAGATAATAGGATTGCTCCCATTACCTCTCATGATGTCGTCCAGACGGCTAACAATATCCTCCATCCCAGCCCCAGGAAAGCAAACCCTCTGTCTCCTACTTCTCTCTTTCAAGCAGAAGGCCCTATCCATATACCTAATTTGACTATCCCCAACAAGAACAATGTTCTTACCTTCCTTGGTGTCGTTCGTGATGTTCCCTGTAGTCGACTCACATTCATCGGGTAACACGGAGAATCGGTTCGATGTTTCCACAACAGGTTTCTGGTTCTTCGTTAATTCTACCTCTCCATCCATCCTCTTGATCTTTAACTTTGTCCCATGCATTCCGGCCACTGTCCAGGTTCCTTTCTTGGCTTGAGGATTCTCAACAGGAGGATTACTACGAATCCTCTTGTTTTCCTCAGTCAGTCGCTGTATCTCAAGCTTAGCTACCCTCAGTTCTTCCTTCAGCTGCTGGTAGAGTAGCTCAAGAGAGGACATCTTGTTCAGATTCACAGAGAGCACACAAGACAAGTCTTCACTGAGTTAAGTCAGGTTTTTGAGAAGAGTCTTAAATTGATGTTCAGGCAAGGTTGTTTTAATATTTTCTGGTAATGAATTCCAGATTTTGGGGCCCTTTATGTGCATAGAGTTTTTACACAGGGTGATATGGACTCTGGGTATATCAAAAAGTGATCTGTGTCTTGTGTTATGGTCATGTGTCCTGTTAAAGTTGTTGAGGAGAATTTTGAGCGGAGAGTTTATATTAGAGTGTAGAGTTCTATGTATGTAGTAGGCACAAGAATAAGTGTGAATGTTCTTTACGGTGAGTAGTTTTAGGCTTTTGAATATTGGTGGAGTATGATGTCTAGAGTGGGAATTTGTTATCATTCTGACTGCTGCCTTTTGCTGTGTTATGAGTGGTCTAAGGTGATTTAATGTTGTTAATCCCCATAAACAAATTCCATAGGTGAGATAAGGGTAGATGAGTGAATGATACAGTGCATCATCCTTAGCTTCATCATGTAGGAGTAAGTCAGTGTGAGATGAAATCGATAACAATAGTACATTAATTTCTCCCCAGACTGAACACTTTAAACGCTTTACATCACATTCGTATTCCCTGACCATAGGCTATTATTTTGTCATAATCTTTTCTTAAGTGCCACTGATATAATAAGATTGTTTTGAGGGGACCGAGACGTAATGTAACACAACTATGAGTAATAGGTTATAATACTAATGACAATGACTTACGATTGATTATTGACTTCAGTTAGTAGATCCCTTTAAGTTTCCTTATTAGTCTAAGAAGACAGCAGCCTCATCTTTCTCTTCTCTGTCCCACCGAAATGCTCATTCATGTTAGTGTCTTTCTTTTGTGCTTAATAATATCTTACTACACGTAAACTACACATTGTATATTACACTAAGAAATAAAATTTTGAATTTTGAATGGAGGCCAAAACCCACATGTGTTCTCCGTCGGGCCAGATCCACTTCCCAATAATGAAGGGACAAGGTCTGTTCTTACTTTCCCTTACTTCCCAGAGTTAAGTGGACAAGCTGGCATCGCAACGTCAAATTT
The DNA here is from genome assembly GCA_009830355.1 of Cherax destructor. Taxonomy (NCBI): domain Eukaryota; kingdom Metazoa; phylum Arthropoda; class Malacostraca; order Decapoda; family Parastacidae; genus Cherax; species Cherax destructor. The sequence goes on from WNWK01040931.1 coordinate 1,903, forward strand.
CCTGTTCTAAACACTTAGGTTATCTTTTATGTCTCTGGCATCCTTAGACAAAAATCATAGGACTGTATCATTCTTGGTAGACGATACTAGAATTGGTATGAAAATTAACTTCTTAAGTTTTTTTACAAAGCGAATTGCACCCACAGTGCATATAAACAAATCAAGTTGCACTGCCTATCAACACTAACCATGTTCAGTTCCCGGTTAGTTTCAATACTTTCAGAAATATTTAAAGAGCACTCAGTCTCTGTCCCTTCTTCTTCCTAACAGTAGGGGCTCAAAAATTAAGTCATCCACACATTTTAGAATGACAGCTCTCCCTGGGTCCGTCATAATACACACCCGCAGGCGCGCCAGGCTATACTATATTTAGCATATATAACGACCTCCTACCTACTAAAACAACCAAATTATACATCTTCAACAAATACTTTGCATTATTACGCAATTTCAGTAAATTTCAATATCTAAGTAATTGCAATATCGTCAAGTGTTTGCAGTCTTAACCGCGCTAAAAAAATAGATGTTAAAATACACACAGACTCAAAAAATAATAAAGATAAATATGGGATAATAAGAACAATGCAACAAAACATTGAAAATTGAACATCAGTGTTAATAACTTGCTTAAAAAAACGAAATAAAAACCTTAGCTTACAATTAAAAAAACTAATAAGCTTTTAAAAAAAAAGAAAGTAAAGCGATTCTAACACTTTTTTTTTACACTTTACATCTTCATTTTAAAAAAAATTTCAACTTTCTTTAAGAAGGCTTTTCTCTTATAAACACACTCTTCCTCTTTGACTTTTTGTCAGCTTCAGCTGACATACTCCTGGACAGCTGACATACTCCTGGACAGCTGACATACTCCTGGACAGCTGACATACTCCTGGACAGCTGATATACTCCTGGACAGCTGACATACTCCTGGACAGCTGACATACTCCTGGACAGCTGACATACTCCTCACTCTCGCTAGTCTCTCATCTACGTACCTCTTCAAGGGGTGGCTCCGTGAAGTGGTGAAGAGGCTCTTGGTCTGAGGAATTAGACCCTTTGGTCTCCTTCCTCCAACCAAACCTAATTACCCCCCAATCCTCTCTTCCCTATCCCATCCTCCCCATCCCCCCTTTTTCCCTTTCCTTCCCTTCCCAACCCTCCCTTTTGCCCATCCCGTTTGTAGCATCTGGGGTTCTTCCCTCTGCCATTACGGTTTCTAGGTAGGGGGAAGTGTGCCGGGGTTCATCCTGTTTCGTGGGGTTCCTCGGGTGTGGTGTAGTTTGCCGTGGAATCTGGATCATCTGGAGGTGCTCTGCTCCCTTCCCGGATTTCCAGGAGGTAGGGCAGGGTGTCCTGCAGGTGACGGGTGTATCTCCGGAGGCTGCCTGTCAGTTCTGAGAGGTGGCAGCTGAGGGGGGTATGCTTTGTGGTGGGTTTCCGAAAAACGGCTGACAAAAGCCGTCTCTTTTGTCAGCCTAGGTGGCTCGGTAGATGTGAGGTTGCTATCCGGAGCGCTGGTTTACTGGCGTGAATGGTAGGGTATGGCACGGGTTCCATGCTGCACCTGCACTACTAGCGGTCTCGAGGTCCTCTCGGATGAAAGGGAGAACTTATGGTCCTTTCATGCCTTCTAGTGATTGTCCCTCCGCTGTTCCTCCCATCATGGAGTCTTCGTTCCATGATAACCCAACTCCTCCTCCCAGGCCCCTTTTTGTTACCGCATCCTGTTCTGACCCGGCTTCGTTATTGGACCTTTTCCAGACTTTTCCCATACCCCTGTACCTTCTGCTGGTGATGCTTCATCCCCTGCTCCAGGTGCTGAGGCTCCGCCCGTTTCTTTGCACGCCTTTAACTATGCGTCCGGCTTCCCCAAATATGGTGCGACGGTTTTCGGATCGCCCACCTACCTCAGGTTGGGCCGCCCACGTAACTACACCTAAACGTTCCAGACCATTTGCTGACGACGGTTCTTCGATGTCTGCTCATTCCACCCAGAAACGACCTACAAGACACCCTATAACTGACATCTCCAACTGATAAAGTTCTTTTACGAAACGTTGGCCAAAATATATCCTTTCACGCTCTTCAAAGCGGTGCACACATCATTATAGCTCAAAATGCAAAAATAAGCTCATGTTCTTTCCCATCTTACTTCCATTGATAATGTTCCTATCACCGGATGTACCGGCGAACATACAACAACAACAACACAGTTCACAATCATGTTACTCTCAATTCTTGCAGTGGTATGGTGGTTTTACTGCATACCATTGTACAGTGTGATTTTTCTGTCTTGCAGTGCCATGTCTTCTGGGGTCACCCCCATCTCTAATTCTTTTGCAGGTTACCTCTGAAACCCCCACCTCCTTATCTCTTCTTACCTCTACCTCAGTCTGCAAGGCCTCGCATGCCTGCATCTTTTTTGTGCCTATCACCTGCGAAATTGAACCTGTCTCCTAAGTCCAAGTCTCTTCACATTCCTCTGGTGCTTACAATTCGCCCAACAGTTCTCCTTTTCGGCCTCGGTGCCTAGTTCTCACCCCATTTCTAACTCTCACACGAAGGTGGAGGTTCACCCCCCCTTGTGTAGTCCCCTGTTCCCCCCAAAACTTCTTCCCCAGTCTCCCTCCAGCCTCATTCCTCTCCTGTTCCACCGCAAGACTCTTCTGTCCCCGCTGGCACATCTCTCCAGGTTCATACTCCCCTCCCCTCTCAGACCTCTTTGGTTCCATCTATAGTCTCCCCGATCTCTACTTGCTCTACCTCTCCTGTCTCTGAAGTCATGTTTTCGGCATCTTCCTTGTCCGCTGAAACACTTGATGCAATCTCCAACTATATTGTGGAGATGAAACCCTCAATGAACACCTGTGCACCTCCTTATATATCTTCTTATTTTTCACCACCCTTGCAGCACTCTTTCCCTTCACAGCATTCTGATTCCTCCTTGCTTACACATTTTCTGTTGCATCCACACATTGACTTCACTGACCCTACTAGCCCATAGATTTTATTGCTTTTCACTGTTAGCATACCCGTCTTTGTGAATAATAACTTATTTACAATGGAATATTCGTGGCCTCAGGGGTAATCGAGGAGAGCTCCAGTTGTTGTTTTCCCAGTTTTCCCCAGTATGTGTCGGGTTACAAGAACCTAAGGTTCGTTCAGCAGTTATCCGTCCCGTTTCAGGCTATGTGCTGTTGCATTCTTCTGATCCCTTTCCTGATGAAACTTTTAATGAGAATGCACTTCTTGTGTGCGTTGGTATACCGTTTCAACAGGTCTTTGTCCGTTCTCAGCTGCATTGTACTGCAGCCTGTATTTATTTGCACAGGTGGTATACAGTTTGCTCTCTATATCTCTCCCCTTCCTGTGCATTCTGTATTTCGGATGTTGCGTTCTTGATCTCTTCTCTGCCGCCGCCCATCTTGTTGTTAGGTGATTTAAACACTTATCATCATCTTTGGGCAGGGTCCCACTGTGACTCTCGTGGTGATCAGTTGAAGACTTCTCACTTCTCATCCTCTTCATGTTTTAAATACGGGAGCTCCCACCTATTTTGACTCTCGCACTCAGTCTCTCTCTTGCATTGATTTTTCTATCTGTTCCTCGTCAGTTGCCCTTGATTACACTTGGTCTGTTCTCCCGGATTTGCACGACAGTGATCACTTTCCTATTATTCTTACTTCTATTACGTATTCCCAACCGCCTCGTAGCCCCATTGGCAATTTGGACGAGCGAATTGGGACTTATACACTCATCTTACTGCTTTATGTGAGGACCCTTCTTCGTCCTCTATTGATGAGCTGGTGCACCAGTTTTCGACCTTAGTTTTAACTGCAGTGTCACGTTCTGTTCCTCAAACCTCAGGCAGGCATTCACAAACATGCGTGCCTTGTTGGTCTCCTGCATGTGTCTGTGCAGTGTGTTTGAAATGGGCTGCGTGGGTCCGTTATCGATATACTCAGACCGCAGATCCTCTTTTGGATTTTAAGCGAGCAAGGGTAGCAAGAGTAGTCGCTCGCAGTGTTATATGCGACGTTAAGCGCACTTGTTGGCAAGACTATGTTTCTACTGTTACCTCGACTTGTTAGATCCTTAATTGATTATGCTGCTCCCATGTTGATATTAGCTAGAGAAAGTTCTCTCCGACCCTTGGAGTTAATGCAAAATGAAGCTCTCAGAATTATTCTTGGCTGTCCCAAATCTACAAAAGTTTTTAATATGAGGAACGAGCTTGGTATTTCCAGTATCAGTGTTGAGATTAACACTGTACTCGGTATTAGAATGTTAAGAAATGAAATAGACACTGTCACATTGAATCTTACTAAATGTCTAGAAACCCAAAGTATTTATTTTCTTATGCCAAATCAAAGTCGAGAACAACATCCAGTATTGGGCCCCTACTTAAACGGGATGGGTCCTACACAGATGACAGCAAGGAAATGAGTGAGTTACTGAAGTCCCAGTATGACTCAGTTTTTAGCGAGCCGCTAACCAGACTGAAAGTCGAAGACCTAAATGAATTTTTTATGAGAGTGCCACAGAACTTGGCAGATGCAAGCCTATCTGACATTACGACTTCGAAAAGGCAATAAATGACATGCCCATGCACTCCGCTCCAGGCCCTGACTCATGGAACTCCATGTTCATCAAGAACTGCAAGAAGCCCCTATCACGTGCTTTTAACATCCTATGGAGAGGAAGCATGGACACTGGGGTCGTCCAGCAGTTACTAAAAACAACAGACATAGCCCCACTCCACAAAGGGGGCAGTAAAGCAATAGCAAAGAACTACAGACCAATAGCGCTAACGTCCCATATCATAAAAATCTTTGAAAGGGTTCTAAGAAGCAAGATCGCCACTCATCTTGATACTTATCAATTGCACAACGCAGGGCAGCATGGGTTTAGAGCAGGTTGCTCCTGTATGTCCCAACTACTGGACCACTTCGACAAGATTCTGGATGCTCTAGAAAACAAACAGAATGCAGATGTTATATACACAGACTTTGCAAAAGCCTTTGACAAGTGTGACCATGGTGTAATAGCACACAAAATGCGTGATAAAGGAATAACAGGAAAAGTTGGTAGATGGATCTATAATTTCCTAACAAGTAGAACACAAAGAGTAGTAGTCAACAGAGTAAAGTCTGAGGCGGCTACAGTGAAAAGCTCTGTTTTACAAAGCACAGTACTTGCTCCCATCCTGTTCCTCATCCTCATATCGGACATAGACAGGGATATAAGCCACAGTGCCGTGTCTTCCTTTGCAGATGACACCGTTGAAGACACTGCAAGACTCCAAGCAGACATAAACAAATTTTTAAATGGGTTGCAGAAAACAATATGAAGTTCAATGATGAGAAATTTCAATTACTCAGATATGGAAAACGTGAAGAGATTAAAATCTCATCGGAGTAGAAAACAAATTCCAACCACACAATAGACCGAAAAACTAATGTCAAAGACCTGGGAGTGATCATGTCAGTGGATCTCACCTTCAAGGACCATAGCACAGTAGAAATCGCATCCATCTGCTAGAAAAATGACAGGATGGATAATGAGAACCTTCAAAACCAGGGATACCAAGCCCATGTTGACACTTTTCAGGTCGCTTTTTCTATCTAGGCTGGAATATTTCTGCACACTAACTGCACCTTTCAAGGCGGGTGAAATTGCTGACCTAGAAAATGTGCAGAGAACCTTCAGAGCACGTATAACTGCGATAAACCACCTCAATTACTTGGAACGCTTGAAGTTCCTAAACCTGTACTCCCTTGAACGCAGGCGGGAGATATATATTATTATATACACGTGGAAAATTCTCGAGGGATTAGTACCAAACTTGCACACGAGAGTCACTCCCTACGAAAGCAAAAGACTCGGAAGGCGATGTAACATCCCGCCAATGAAGAGCAGGGGTGCCACTAGCACGTTGAGAGACAACACAATATGTATCAGGGGCCCAAGACTGTTCAACTGCCTCCCAGCATACCCCTGGCTGTCTTCAAGCAGGCACTGGATAGGCACCTAAAGTCGGTACCTGACCAGCCAGGCTGTGGTTCGTACGTTGGACTGCGTGCGGCCAGCAGTAACAGCCTGGTTGATCAGGCTCTGATCCAACATGAGGCCTGGTCACAGACCGGGCCGCAGGGGCGTTGACCCCCGCGGGGGGCAGAGGTGAGGCACCCGCAGGGGGCGGGGGTGAGGCACCCGCGGGGGGCGGGGGTGAGGCACCCGCGGGGAGCAAGGGTGAGGCACCCGCGGGGGGCGGGGGTGAGGCACCCGCGGGAGGCGGGGGTGAGGCACGTGCGGGGAGCGGGGGTGAGGCACCCGCGGGGCGGAGTGAGGCACCCGCGAGGGCGGGTGAGGCACCCGGAGGGGCAGGAATGAGGCCCCGGGGGGGGTGAGGCACGTGCGGGGGGCGGGGGTGAGGCACCCGTGGGGGGCGAGGGTGAGGCACCCGCGGGGGGCGGAAGTGAGGCACCCGCGGGGGGGGGGTGAGGTACCGCGGGGGGCGGAGGTGAGGCACCCGCGGGGGGCGGGGGTGAGGCACCCGCGGGGGCGGGGTGGGCACCCGCGGGGGGCAGGGTGAGGCACCCGCGGGGGCGGGGTGAGGCACGTGCGGGGCGGGGGAGGCACCCGCGGGGAGGGGTGAGGCACTACATGGGGCGGGTGAGGCACCTGCGGGGAGGGGGAGGCACCGCGGGGCGGGGGTGAGGCACCGCGGGGGCGGGGTGAGGCACCGCGGGGGCGGGGTAAGGCACCTGCGGGGGCGGGGGTGAGGCACCCGCGGGGGCGGTGAGGAACCCGCGGGGGGCGGGGATGAGGCACCTGTGGGCGGCGGGGTGAGGCACCCGCTGGGGGCGGAGGTGAGGCACCTGCGGGGGGCGGGGGTGAGGCACCCGCGGGGGGCGGGGGTGAGGCACCCGCGGGGAACGGTGGTGAGGCACCCGGAGGGTCGGGGGTGAGGCACCCGCGGAGGGCGGGTGAGGCACCTGCGGGGGGCGGTGGTGATGCACCTGCGGGGGCGGGGTGAGGCACCCGCGGGGGGCGGGGGTGAGGCACCTGCGGGGGGCGGGGGTGAGGCACCCGCGGAGGGCGGGGGTGAGGCACCCGCGGGGCGGGGGTGAGGCACCAGCGGGGGGCCGGGGTGAGGCACCCGCGGGGGGCGGGGGTGAGGCACCGGGGGGCGGGGTGAGGCACCCGCGGGGGCGTGGTGAGGCACCGCGGGAAACGGGGTGAGGCACCCGCGGGGGCGGGGTGAGGCACCCAGGGGCGGGTGAGGCACCCGGGGGAGGTGGTGGGGTGAGGCACCTTGGGGCGGGGGTGAGGGCACCAGCGGGGGCGGGGTGAGGCACCAGCAAGGGGCGGGTGAGGCATCCGCGGGGAACGGGGGTGAGGCACCCGCGGGGGGCGGGGGTGAGGCACCTGTGGGGGCGGAGGTGAGGCACCCGCGGGGGGCGGGGGTGAGGCACCTGCGGGGCGGGGGTGAGGCACCGCGGGGGCGGGGGTGAGGCACCCTGGGGCGGGGTGAGGCACCAGCAGGGGGGGGTGAGGCACCCGCGGGGGGCGGGGGTGAGGCACCCGCGAGGAACGGGGTGAGGCAACCGCGGGGGCGGATGAGGCACCCGCGGGGCTGGGTGAGGCACCGCAGGGGCGGGGTGAGGCACCTGCAGGGGGCAGGGGTGAGGCACCCGGGGGGGGGGGTGAAGCACCTGGGGGGCGGGGGTGAGGCACCCACAGGGGGCGGGGGTGAGGCACCCGCGGGGGGCGGGGGTGAGGCACCCGAAGGGGGCGGGGTGAGGCACCCGCGGGGCAGGGGTGAGGCACCTGCAGCTGGCGGGGATGAGGCACCCGCGGGGGGCGAGGGTGAGGAACCCGCGGGGGCGGGGTGAGGCACCCGCAAGGGCGGGTGAGGCACCGCGGGGCAGGGTTAGGCATCTGCAGCTGGCGGGGTGAGGCACCCGCGGGGAGGGGGAGGCACCCGCGGGGCGGGGTGAGGCACCCGCGGGGCGGGGTGAGGCACCCGCGGGGGCGGGTGAAGCGCCTGCAAGGGACGGGTGAGGCACCGCGGGGCGGGTGAAGCACCCGCGGGGCGGGGTGAGGCACCGCGGGGCGGGGTGAGGCACCCGCGGGGGTGGAGTGAGGCACCTGCGGGGGGGGTGAGGCACCGCGGGGGCGGGTGAGGCACCCGCGGGGGCGGTGAGGCACCGCGGGGGCGGAGTGAGGCACGGCAGGGGCGGGTTAGGCACCCGCGGGGGGCGGGGGTGAGGCACACGCAGGGGGCGGTGGTGAGGCACCTGCGGGGGGCGGGGGTGAGGCACCCGCGGGGGGCGGGAGTGAGGTACCCGCGGGGAACGGGGGTGAGGCACCTGCGGGGGGAGGGGGTGAGGCACCCGCGAGGGCGGGGGTGAGGCACCCGCAGGGGGCGGTGGTGAGGCACCCGCAGGGGGCGGTGGTGAGGCACCCCCGGAAGGCGGGGGTGAGGCACCCCCAAGGGGCGGGTGGTAGGGGTGAGGCACCCGCGGAGGGCGGGGGTGAGGCACCTGCGGGGGACGGGGGTGAGGCACCCGCGGGGGGGCGGGGGTGAGGCACTCGCGGGGGGTGGGGGTGAGGCACCCGCGGGGGGCGGGGGTGAGGCACCCGCAGGGGCGGGGGTGAGGCACCTTGTGATGTAGTCAGTGTGCTGTGAGGTCTACCTAAGCAGCCACACCTGCCGTTCGGATTAAGGCTCAGGTCTTTTGTCTTGAACTAGAGTCAGGTCGGCGTCAGGTCAAAGCACGTGGTACACTCCTCATTGGGGGGATGCTTGGAGGACTATATAAGGCCGAGGAAACAACTAGAAAGCAGATTCGGGCAGAGCTCTGGCCTGTGTGCGGAGCTCTGGGCTGGGGACATTCGGGCAGAGCTCTGGCCTGTGTGCAGAGCTCTGGGCACGAGATTCTAGCAGAGCGGCTGCCGGTGTGCAGAGCTCTGGGAGAGAGCTGCTGTAGAGTCTCTGGAGGAGACTGTTGGAGACACTGGGCAGAGTTCTGTTGGAGCAGGTCTTGGGACCTGTGGCTAGCAGTGTGACTGAGTTCCTGTGGTGAACTGTCCTCTGAACTATATTGTAAGTTATATTCTGTTTCGTCAGTTGATTGTATTCACTGTCTCCCTGCTTATATGTACAATCCCCATTTATCTAAACTCAATAGTGTTCTCCTGTTCCCAAATATATTATTATACAAGGACTTAAATAAACTGTTTGAGTGGAATAGAATATTCACTGTCCCGTTATATTCTTATTATTCTTTATGTTTATACTTTATTTTATATTATATTTTATTTTAGGTAGAGAGAGGGTGAGTAGTGTTAGGTGGTAATGAGAGGTGATGGTGTAGTCACCAGTGACCTCACATTACATCCCAGTGACCTCCGCTCCTGTCAACCTCACCTCCCCTGCCTACTTACTCCCTCCCTTTACTCCCATATCCCCGATTATCCCTTATTTCCATACCCCCCTACATGACATGGTGTCTAAGCGGTGGTGGTTCTTATTATTTTTATAGTAGGAATCAGTCCCATGTGCCTTTTGACTGCTCGGTTATATTTGTGTTACGCTACCATTCGCTACCAATTTTTTTGTGTGTGTAAAGTTCAAGTATATATCTGTGTGATATTTTAATCCAAGTGACCTAAGCTGACCCTTTTTTGACCGCGGGTCTGTGGAATTGTGTGGTTGTAATATTATATTTGGTGGAGTTGTGTGTTGGTTTGGGATAAATGGTGGAGGTTATAAGTGTTTGGGTGAGACTTTTGGGGGACGCAATTACTGGCCGAAATTGAATATTTACAGAGAAACGAGAAGTCACCCAGTCACCCAGCCCGCCTTGGAAGAATCATCCACAACTGTCACCCATTGAAGAGCTGGCTCTCATGGTCACCCAGCTGATGTGTCCAGTCACCCAACTGATGTGCCAAGTCATCCAGCTGATGTGCTCCAGTTGCTGTATTGCTGCCCTGGTCTGTCATCCATTGTAGTGGGTGTCACCACCCTGGACCATCACCCACTGACCGCAAGTTACCCGCAGTTGCCAGGGATGAGTGACCGCACCTCTGTTAATGACCAGAAGTGACCTCACCTCACCTTGAGCATCTGACCCTAGTCTGCTACTGCTGATGTCGGCTGCTTATGATGCTGCGGTTTACTGAGACGAGGCTGTCTGATGCTGTCTGCTATGCTGAGACTGGCTGTGTGCTGCTGCCTGCCGTGCTGTGACGCTGAGATGCTGTGGTCGTGCATGGATGCTATGGCCATGCTGCGATGCTGGGGCCGTGCTGCAAGCTATAGCCGTGTGCGATGCTGTAGCCGTGCTCGATGCTGTGGCGGTGCTGTGATGCTGCGATGCTGCCTAGCTCGGGAGGAGATGATGGCGGTGATGCTGCAGTGGAGTATGAGGGATTCTGTCTGGTGTGCCAGGACAGGAGAATCTACTATGAAGGAGCTGCCATCTTCGGAGATGTGGAAGGACGCGAGCCGTGGGGATGGACTCCAGCTGCTGGGACCAGCGTGCTGCCGTGGGTGGTATGGAGGTGTATGCTGTCATGCTGGCCAACCTGTACGACCAGTATGGGGGATGCCTTGCCAGCCATGAGAGACAATTAAGAGTGTGAGATGTTCCCAGCCTACTCTGACTTGCCAGAAGTGTTAGTGTTACCTGGGTGGAATAAGGTGACCTGGGAAACGGTCAAGTGATCATGTTTACCTTGTTTTATGAGGCCAGTGAATCCTAGTAGTGGCATAGGATAATGGTGGGTCTTAGCTGCGATGCTTGCCCTATCTCGATTTTCAGATGTTGAAGTGTGTATGTGAAGTGTGTTGAACATGCGACCTTTGGTGGTCGTGATGTGGTCCAGTTGCAGTTACTTGAAAGAATGCAACCCGTTGGAGCAGTTTCCACGCCAAAGAAGCCTAGAGAGGTTTGGCCCAATGGTTAACGTGCGAGGGTGACTAGCACCGGCTAGTGCATTTCTAGTAGAAGTAGGGAAGGCACTGGAGCCAGATATTTAGTTTTAAGGAGAAATGACGGGTAAGGAGGCTTTGCACCAGAGAGCAACTGTTATGCTGGTCACCTGCGAGGTGTACTGATTATGCTGCCTTGTGGTAGTTGAGAAGGCTGACGGAAATATATGTAGTTGTATACTTTTATATTATGTTATGTGTAATTTTGTCTTTGTATTGTAATATAATTAAGGGTTTAGGATTAAAATAGTCTAATAACTTAGGACAAATTGTCCTAGTTCTCAGATATTTTAAACTGGGGACAAAGGGGATGTGATGTAGTCAGTGTGCTGTGAGGTCTACCTAAGCAGCCACACCTGCCGTTCGGATTAAGGCTCAGGTCTTTTGTCTTGAACTAGAGTCAGGTCGGCGTCAGGTCAAAGCACGTGGTACACTCCTCATTGGGGGGATGCTTGGAGGACTATATAAGGCCGAGGAAACAACTAGAAAGCAGATTCTGGCGGAGCTCTGGCCTGTGTGTGGAGCTCTGGGCTGGAGACATTCTGGCAGAGCTCTGGCCTGTGTGCAGAGCCTGGGCACGAGATTCTAGCAGAGCGGCTGCCGGTGTGCAGAGCCTGGGAGAGAGCGCTGTAGAGTCTCTGGAGGAGACTGTTGGAGACACTGGGCCGAGTTCTGTTGGAGCAGGTCTTGGGACCTGTGGCTAGAAGTGTGACTGAGTTCCTGTGGTGAACTGTCCTCTGAACTATATTGTAGTTATATTCTGTTCCGTCAGTTGATTGTATTCCCTGTCTCGCTGCTTATATGTACAATCCCCATTTATCTAAACCCAATAGTGTTCTCCTGTTCCCAAATATATTATTGTACAAGGACTTAAATAAACTGTGTTTGAGTGGAATAGTAATATTCACTGTCCCCGTTATATTCTTATTATTCTTTATGCTTATACTTTATTTTATTATATTTTATTTTAGGTAGAGAGAGGGTGAGTAGTGTGGTGGTAATGAGAGGTGATGGTGTAGTCACCAGTGACCTCACATTACCTCCATTACCTCCGCTCCTGTCACCTCACCTCTCCTACCTACTCACTCCCTCCCTTTACTCCCCTATTCCCCGAGTATCCCCATATTTCCATACCCCCCTACATGACAACCTGCAGGGGGAGGGTGTGAGGCACCCGCGGGGGGCGGGGGTGAGGCACCCGCGGGGGGCGGTGGTGAGGCACCCCCGGAAGGCGGGGGTGACGCACCCCCGGGGGGCGGGGGTGAGGCACCTTCGGGGGGCGGATGTGAGGCACCTCCGGGGGGCGGGGGTGGGGCACCGCGGGAGCGGTGTGAGGCACTCGCAGGGGCAGGGGTGAGGCACCTACGGGGCGGGGTTAGGCACCCGGGGGCGGGGTGAGGCACCCGCGGGGGCGTGGTGAGGCACCTGCGGGGCGGGGTGAGGCACCCGCGGGGCGGGGTTGAGGCACCTGCGGGGGCGGGGGTGAGGCACCCGCGCAGATCATGGGTGAGGCACCCGCGGGGGGCGGGAGTGAGGCACCTGCGGGGGGAGGGGGTGAGGCACCCGCGGGGCGTGGGTCAGGCACCTGCGGGGGGCGGGGGTGAGGCACCCGCGGGGGGCGTGGGTGAGGCACCTGCGGGGGCGGGGTGAGGCACCCGCGGGGGCGGGTGAGGCACCTGCGGGGGCGGGTGAGGCACCCGCGCAGATCGGGTGAGGCACCCGCGGGGCGGGAGTGAGGCACCTGCGGGGGAAGGGGGTGAGGCACCCGCGGGGGGCCGGGGTGAGGCACCTGCGGGGGGGTGAGGCACCCGCGGGGAAGGGGTGAGGCACCCGCAAGGGGCGGGGGTGAGGCACCCGCGGGGAACGGGTGAGGCACCCGCGGGGGGCGGGGGTGAGGCACCTGCGGGGGCGGGGGTGAGGCACCGCGGGGGCGGGTGAGGCACCCGCGGGGGGCCGGGGTGAGGCACCTGCGGGGGGCGGGGGTGAAGCACCCGCGGGGGGCGTGGGTGAGGCACCTGCGGGGGCGGGGGTGAGGCACCCGCGGGGGGGGTGAGGCACCGCGGGGCGGGGATGAGGCAACCGGGGGCGGAGGTGAGGCACCCGCGGAGCGGGGTGAGGCACCGCGGATGGCGTGGTGAGGCACCCGGGGGCGGGGTGAGGCACCCGCGGGGCGGGTGAGGACACTCGCGGGGGCGGGAGTGAGGCACCGCGGGGGCGGGGTGAGGCACCTGCGGGGCGGTGTGAGGCACCCGCAGGGCGGGGTGAAGGCACCGGGGGGCAGGTGTGAGGCACTGCGGGGGCAGGGTGAGGCACCGCGGCGGGAGGCACCGCGGGGTGAGTCACCTGCGGAGGCGGGTGAGGCACCCGCGGGGGCGGGGTGAGGCACCGCGGGGGCGGGTGATGCACCTGCGGGGGCAGGGTGAGGCACCGCGGGGGCGGAGTGAGGCACCTGCGGGGCGGGTGAGGCACCGCGGAGGGGGTGAGGCACCGCGGGGGCAGGGGGTGAGGCACCAGCGGGGGCGGGGTGAGGCACCTGCGGAGGGTGGGGTGAGGCACCCTGTGGGGGCGGGGGTGAGGCACCGCTGGGGTGGGGGTGAGGCACCGTGGGGGCGGGGTGAGGCACCGCGGGGGCGTGGTGAGGCACCCGCGGGAAACGGGTGAGCCACCCGCGGGGGCGGGGGTGAGGCACCTGCGGGGGTGGGGTGAGGCACCCGCGGGGAAGGGTGAGGCACCCGCGGGCGGGGTGAGGCACCCGCGGGGCGGGTGAGGCACCCAGGGGCGGGGGTGAGGCACCTGCGGGGAAGGTGAGGCACCCGCGGAGGCGGGTGAGGCACCTGCGGGGGCGGGTGAGGACCGCTGGGGCGGGATGAGGCAACCGCGGGGGCGGAGGTGAGGCACCCGCGGAAAGCGGGGTGAGGCACCGCGGGGGCGGGGTGAGGCACCTCGGGGGGGGTGAGGCACCCGCGGGGGCGGGGTGAGGCACCGCGGGGCGGGTGAGGCACCCGCGGGGGGCAGGGGTGAGGCACCTGCGGGGGGCGGGTGTGAGGCACCCGCAGGGGGGGGGTAAGGCACCGCGGGGGCGGGGGTGAGGCACCGCGGGGGCAGGGTGAGGCACCTGCGGGGGCGGGGTGAGTCACCTGCGGAGGCAGGGTGAGGCACCGCGGGGCGGGGGTGAGGCACCCGCGGGGGGCGGTGGTGATGCACCTGCGGGGGGCAGGGGTGAGGCACCCGCGGGGGGCGGAAGTGAGGCACCTGCGGGGCGGGGGTGAGGCACCGCGAGGAGGGCGGTGAGGCACCGCGGGGGCGGGGTGAGGCACCAGCGGGGGCGGGGGTGAGGCACCTGCGGAGGGTGGGGTGAGGCACCTGTGGGGGCGGGGGTGAGGCACCCGCGTGGGGTGGGGGTGAGGCACCTGCGGGGGGCGGGGGTGAGGCACCCGCGGGGGCGGTGGTGAGGCACCCGCGGAAACGGGTGAGCCACCCGCGGGGGCGGGGGTGAGGCACCTGCGGGGGTGGGGGTGAGGCACCCGCGGGGAACGGGGTGAGGCACCCGCGGGGGCGGGTGAGGCACCCGCGGGGCGGGGTGAGGCACCCCAGGGGCGGGGTGAGGCACCTGCGGGGAAGGGTGAGGCACCCGCGGGAGGCGGGGTGAGGCACCCGCGGGACGGAGGTGAGGCACCCGCGGGGGCGGGTTAGGCACCCGCGGGGCGGGTGAGGCACCGCGGAGGGCGGTGAGGCACCAGCGGGGGCGGGGTGAGGCACCGCGGGGAACGGGTGAGGCACCCGGGGGGCGGTGAGGCACCCGCCTGGGGCGGG
>WNWK01040932.1:0-16720 GCA_009830355.1 Cherax destructor
AAATACATTTCCACAAGCACTTACAATATTATACTTACATAATTGTACAATTTACGGGGTGTTCGTTACTCGGGGGTCCACTGTAATAACACTACTTTTTTCTACAAGTATATGATACAAGTTAAACAGACCATAGCTGGTATCACTGACATGTAGAAAGCCCCTGGTTATGCATAGTATTTTGGGGAACTTAGGATTGTTGAAAGAAGAAACTATATTTGGACCACACACAAATAAAAAAATTCAATTTGAAACTTGAGTGTTGATGGTGACAGTGATCAGTTAAACTCTTGCTAAAAAAAAATTCCTGTCTGTTTCCAATAGGAGGTGGCAGAACCCTTGATGGAATTAAAGCAAGGCACAGAAGACCTTCAAAAGAATCACACTTTCAAGATAATCTTGTCTGTTCTTCTCTCCATTGGTAACTTCCTTAATGGCACAGAATATTGAGGCTTCAAAATTGAGTACTTGTCTAAATTGCCGGAGGTGAAGGATACCGTTCACAGACATTCATGGTTATTGAAAAATATTAAGATACATCAGATCTTCATTCGGAGGTAAGTGCTTTAAATGTCTTCTTTTGATATTGACTGTATTGCTACTCTTTACATGTTATATTTTGTAATTTGTCTGTATTTTTATGCACCGGCCATCAAACACTGAAGCAAAGTGACCTAAAAAGATAAACAAAAGTTTTTCTTCTTTTTACATTTAGTAATATATACAGGAGAAAGGATTACTAGCCTCTTGCTCCTGACATTTTAGTCGCCTTTTATTGGCACTTCAAACACTGTATCTTTGCTTCAGTTCTCCTTGATGACTGTTTTAGCACGAATAAGTGACACAGAGATTACACGGTCTGGCCATGAGTTTACGTTTCAGTGCTGTGTGATAGTCAATAATGTTCTGTCACAGTTTAACCAATCACTCGGATTGATCTTGCAAGTCTTGCATACTAGATGTCTTGGTGTTGTTCACTCTTCCTTATATGGGCATAATAATGCTGACATAATGTGTGAAAAGCTTGGCTGCCAGCCATCACTACATGGTTCAGTCAAGGAACAAATTTCCCCAATTCTCAAGTATTTCACGTTAAATGAGTCTTATTAGCTATAGCTGTTATCTCAGGTAAACATTTATTTTGTGTACAGTTTTTCTCTGATGGAGTGTCTGAGAATGAGGTTACAAATAAGTTTTAGATGAAGAAGTGTCTGATTCAGCATTTAAATTTATTTTTATATCGGGGAGGGGTGGGAGCATGAGATTTTTTGAAGTGTCAAGGTGGGGCATGTTGCAAAAAGATTGGGAACCACTGTCTTAGACATCGAGTGTAAATTAACCTCTTAAATTTTTACCTGTAGATTGGCTCAATCACCCATGCCTTGAAAGTGGACTTCGAGGACCCCAATGGAAATAAGTCACTTTGTCTGACTTTTTGAGTTATCCTAGGTTCTCTACACACATACTGCTATGTATGATAATCTATGTAAATGTATTTGTGTATACCTGAATAAATTTACTTAATTACTTACTAGGAGCTGTCTAATAACATTTTTCAAGATGGAAGTCGACTGTAAGGAATCATGGGATCATCTAAAAGCCATTGCAAAACATGATGCCCCTATGCAGATTAAGCTCAAGTAAGATGGCTATTAATGCTATTTTACAGTGTTCCACTGCACTGAGATCATTTTGCATAAGATGTGATTTTTATAATTGCCAGAAGATACTTGTACAGTGGTACCTCGGTTTACGATTTTAATCCGTCAGAGAGGGCATATTTTAAGCCGAAACAATCGTAAAACGAATCAATTTTCCCCATAAGAAATAATGGAAATAAATTTAATCCGTCCAAGACTTCCAAAAGTAGTTAAATAAAATATTTTTTAGAACTTTTGGACATTAAATAATACACAATTTAATAAAGAATACATAAATATACATGCAAATATTGTACAATAACATGTCACTTACATTTATTGAAGAGTTGTTGATGTGTGGAGGACGGGAGGAGGGGAGAAGGTGGAGTAGTATGCTAGTGTTTGGAAGGGAATCCCTTCCATTAACACTGCAGGTGGTAAGTTCTTTTCTGGGGTTACTTCCCTTTTTCTTTGAATGCCACTAGGACCAGCTTGAGAGTCACTAGACCTCTTTCTAACAACAAATTTGTCCAGGAGATCTGTGTCTGGCGATTCTTTAACACATCCCTGAAATGACACACCACTGTGTCATTGTACAGGTTGCCAGCACGGCCTGCAACAGCATGGTTAGGTGATATTCATCCATAAATGCTTGCACATCACTCCATTTGGCACAGATCTCCCTAATCCTTGAAGAAGGCACATTCTTCCATTTTTGTTCCACCTCCACCTCCTCCTCTGAACCATTGTCCTGACCTCTGCTCTCTTGTTCCAGTTGCTGTTGAAGCTCTTGCAGATCTTCAGTGGTTAGCTCTTCCTTGTGCTCCTCCACCAACTGTTCCACATCCTCACCACTCACCTCTAACCCCAAAGACTTGCCCAATTCCACAATTTCTTCCAAAACAGGCTCAGGCTCAGGCTCAGGCTAGGGTTCTGAGGCTCAGCCCCAAAACCTTCAAAATCCCTCCCTAGGACACAGTCTGGCCACAATTTTCTCCAGGCAGAGTTCAAAGTCCTGGTAGTCACTCCCTCCCAAGCCTTACCTATAAGGTGTACACAATGCAGCATATGGAAATGGTTTTTCCAAAATTCTCTTAGGGTTATGTTCATGTCTGTGGTCACATCAAAGCACTTTTGAAACATTGCTTTGGTATAGAGTTTTTAAAGTTGGAAATGACCTGCTGGTCCATGGGCTGGAGGAGAGGAGTGGTATTAGGGGGCAAGAACTTCACTTTGATGAATTTAAACTCCTCCACAATTTTCTCTACCAAGTTTGGAGGATGACAAGGAGCATTGTCCATTATCAGGAGGCACTTAAGTGGCAAATTATTGTCCAATAGATATTTCTTCACACTGGGGCCAAACACTTCATTGAACCAATCTAAGAAAATGTCCTTTGTGACCCAAGCCTTTTTGTTAGACTTCCACATCACACACAAGTTAGACTTGCTGACACCGCATCTGCCAAACACTCGGGGATTTTCAAAAAGATACACTAGTAAAGGCTTCACTTTGCAATCACCACTTGCATTGGCACAAAGCATCAACGTTAGCCTGTCTTTCATAGGCTTATGTCCTGGCTGTGCCTTTTCCTCCTGAGTAATGTAGGTCCTGTTGGGCATTTTCTTCCAAAACAGGCCTGTTTCATCACAATTAAACACTTGTTGGGGGAGGAATTGTTCAGCCTCTCTGTACTCCTGGAATTCAGGAACATATTTTTCAGCCGCACTTTTGTCAGAACTGGCTGCGTCACCATGCCTCACAACACTATGTATGCCAGTACGCTTCTTAAATTTTTGAAACCAGCCTCTGCTGGCTTTAAATTCGCTCACTTCACTCGTTGCAGGCATTTTCTTAAGGAGATCATCATGCAACTGCCTTGCTTTTTCACATATTATTCCCTCCGAAACAGTATCTCCTGCTAACTGTTTCTCGTTGATCCACACCAACAACAACCTTTCCACATTTTCCACCACTTGTGGTCTCTGTTTTGTGATCACAGATGCACCTTTTGCAACAACAGCTTCCTTGATTTTACTTAAATATTTCTTATCCACAATGGTAGCGATGGTAGAATAGGGTTTACCATACAGCCTGGCCAGCTCACTGATACGCACTCCACTTTCATATTTTTCTATTATCTCCTTCTTCACTTCTATCGTACATATATTTCTGTTCCTCTTTGCCACAGGCTTAGCACTAGGATCTTTCCTTGGACCCATGGTAGCTTATTTAGCAGTTGCAAGCACTAAAAACAGTGGAATAATGACAATATACTGGTATGAATGCGTGGGTGTGGGTGGGTGGTCGCTCCGCTTGTAAACAATAGCACTGACGCTCCCTGGAGTGCGCGCTCAGCTGGGCGCCAAGCGGACAGGTCCGGTACGAATGTCGGTAACCGAAGCAAACATCGTAAACCACAAACAAATTTCTTACGTTATAAATATCGGTTACCGAAAATAACGTAAGGTGATAACATCGTAAACCGAGGTACCACTGTATGGTGTATTTAGGGTAATTGTTATTATGAGCTTGCTAGTTTAAAAGTTTTTTTTATTTTTGAGGGTTGGGAGTTTTATTGTGCATATACTTTATTATTGACAAGTTTCAGTGTTAATATGAATGAGTGTATGTATGTATGTTATTTAAATTGGATCCTTGTAATATCTTGTTCATTGTAATAATATTTGTGTTAGTGGAACATTGCATAAACTGAGGTTTTATTATGCAGTTTGTGTTCCCTTGCAGTGTGCTCCAGTGAACAAGTGACTGGGACAGTATTAGATTAACACCAAGGTTGGGATATTGACCAGAACAGTAAGAGGTTCACTTAAACTGTGGTGTCTGTACACGTGCAAGACAGCTCTTGAATAAATTATTACTAGTGTGTTTACAAGTGTCCTGGACTGTACAGAAATGTCTTTTTTACACATTGTAGGTAATGTCTACAAGTATGGCAGAAAGACACCTGGTTCATAACAAACCTTGGTTGAACAAAAATTGATAAAGCTCAACTCCATAATAAGAACTCATTCTGTATCTGTACTAAGTGTCAGTCTATAATGAAGTCTCCTAAACAGCGCTGGTGGAGAATGTAAATATTAAGAGATTTAAAATAATGGACAAAATTCATTTGGTAAGCTGTACTTTTGATTCTTTTATTTTTAATAATCTTCTTCTTCTTCTTTCAACACGTCGGCCGTTTCCCACCAAGGCGGGGTGGCCCAAAAGGAAAAACGAAAGTTTCTCCTTTTACAATTAGTAATATACACAGAAGAAGGGGTTACTAGCCCCTTGCTCCTGGCATTTTAATCGCCTCTTACGACACGCATGGCTTACGGAGGAAGAATTCTGTTCCACTTCCCCATGGAGATAAGAGGAAATAAGAACAAGAACTAGTAAGAAAATAGAAGAAAACCCAGAGGGGTGTGTATATATATATGCTTGTACATGAATGTGTAGTGTGACCTAAGTGTAAGTACAAGTAACAAGACATACCTGAAATCATGCATGTTTATGAGACAGAAAAAAGACACCAGCAATCCTACCATCATGTAAAACAAATACAGGCTTTCGTTTTACACTCACTTGGCAGGACGGTAGTACCTCCCTGGGCGGCTGCTGTCTACCAACCTACTACCTAGGATTTTTAATAATATAATATAATAATAATAATATCTTTATTTGCTACACATACATGTAGTACATGTTATACAGGCCTAGTTGACATTAATGACATACTATTATATAGAAAGCCGCTTGTTATGCTGAGCATTTCAGGCAAATTAGGTCAGTTTTGTCCAAGGATACGACCCACGCCAGTCAAATAGCATCCAGGTACCCATTTTAAACTGATGGGTGAACAGGGACAGGGACAGCAGGTGTCTTATGGAAACACGTCTCTAATGTTTTCCAGCCGTACCAAAGGAGATTCGAACTCCGGACCTCGGTGTGTGAGCTGAGTGTGCTGGCGATCGAACTACGGGACCCATAATATAATTGTGCATACAGTGCTATATTAGGTGTACAGTAGAGTACTAAAGTGGTTATTTATGTGTTATTTTTTAACATTATTCCATAGAATATTTAATTCATGTTAAATGCTAAACCCATGTGGGTCATTCTGCACAACATGTGGAGGAGGCTTAATCCTCTGTCTGGTGAGTGGGAAACAGATAAACACTAACTTTTTCATCCTAGTGTTTCAGAATGTCAGAGTTTTTAGCAGACTGTGTAGAGCATATAATTGTTCTGGGAATTATTTATCAGTGACTGATGACCAGGTAAGGGGCACAGAAGTACAATTGAATGTCTAGTACCATTATAAGAAAATATTGAGATGACCAGATTTTTAAATATCAGTAAGGATTTTTAATAATACAAAAATTTTATGCAATATAATGGCAAACAGGTGAAATTAACAATACAGAACAAGTCACTGTGACATGGCCTGGCACTTTACACTTCTGCCTTTCCTCAGAGAGAATTTTTCTCCTACTATCTGTTGCTAGTTTTGCAACATTTGCATAGCTTTTGACAACATACAGACACTCTGAAAGATCTTGAGCTACAGTTTTCCATTCCCACATGGCTTGTTCTGCATAAATTTTTTTGAATTTATTCAGGAAACCAGTTACCTGGACTTGAGTCTGGAAGGTGGAAAGGGCACTCACTGTCTGCACTCTGGAGGGGTGCAGATGTTTCAGTCAGAGGATACTTTGTAATGTCAGCACTTCTGGAAAGATGACAATTGAGTGAATGTTGGTGAATGTGCTTTCTTTGAATCATTGGTCAACCAGGAATAACAGAATGTTTCTCTTTAGAAGTAAAGGGTAAAGTATTGCAGCATTTTACAATGTGAACAATATTACAACATGAATACCTTTATGAAAGCAAATTAACAAATTTTACTAAAGAATTATTTACTCTTTCACAGTCTCACTCTATCAGTCTTTGTTGAATGATTAATGAAGTATAACAAAGCTTTTGTTGATGTAATTTTCTAATTTTGGTGCAGCAAAATGATTGTAACTATTAGTGTTGGTTTACAGATTTCAGCGGTTTCTAGTGTGGTTGAGTTCACTGCTACACTTAACACAGGACATTAAGGTTCAACAAGTGTGCTCAACAAGTGAGTTTGCCCTGGAGTGCGGGACCTGCCGAGAGCGTGTACTACAACAGATTCAGAAGAAGGCGACCACTGCGAGAGAAATAAGACTCACGGAAAGATGATCATAGAGGTATGCTTTGTCAAAGGTTTGTTTAAATTTGAAAAAGTATGCATTGTACTTTTTTATACACCAGACAGAAATAATATATGAATTCAGTACCAGCCTTGGTGTGGGGGCATTGTTCTCTCGTATCAGTGACAAATTTCTCCCATTCCATATGGGACACTTGTCCTCTCCTTATTCTGCCCAGTGGGCACATTATTATAGGGGCTCATGAAATCGTAGTGACATAATTGCAAACAAACCATACCATGCGTGGGGCTTGAACCCCGAGGTCACAGTCATAAAACTTCAGACCGACGCGTTATCCACTGGGCCAGCTGGCACCATTTATCAGTTTCATTTTTCAAATTTACGCATGTTTCACAAGTTTTGGTGAGAGGTAAGTTACTGAACTCGAGTGAGGGAGTAGGTCTCACACTCTGTTGGGGGCTTTAGTAGGGCCTCCAACTGACCTGACTTGGAATATTTTGTTCCTGTTTCTATTTGTAAGGAAAGTCCTGTTCCCTTTCCTGTCATTGCCCAGCTTTGGGTATTACTTCTTCCCTGTACATCAGGAAGCAAGGCTTGATATGTGAAAGCTGTGAATGACCTTTCAAACCCTAAACAAGAACAAAAAACATAAGACTCATGGAGAGATAATTACAGATTGATGCACATTTAAAGCTTAAGATTTATTACAGTCATCAGGAGGGTTGAAGTTGTTCTTGACTACTAGTTCTCAAATTGATTTCTCCACAATCCATTCACGTTTGCTTTGCAGTGTAAATGATGGAGGTAATTACCTAGCACCTCAGCAAATTGTGGTAGATACGTACAGTGGTACCTCGAGTTACGATGGTCCCCAAAATCGCCCTTTTATGTAAGTTTATTTTTTTAAATGCTTTTGTAAGTATATTTTTGGGGGTGTAAAAGGACTAGTCTATTTTACATTATTCCTTATGGGGATAAATTTGTTTGGTAATGGCACTTGAACAGCATTCTCGAACGAAAAAATATCGTAACTCGAGGTACCACTGTATATTGAAAGACCCTTGTTATGCAGAGCATTTTAGGCAAGTTAGGTCAATTTTGTCCCAGGATGCCACCCACACCAGTCCACTAACACCCAGGATGCCACCCACACCAGTCCACTAATACCCAGGATCCCACCCACACCAGTCCACTAGCACCCAGGATGCCACTAACACCCAGGATGCCACCCACACCTGTGGCACTAAATATCTGTCCAGAGAGAGCTCTGATGCTGGCGTCTCTTTAAAATGTCCCTAAAATGGGACAAGAGATTGTCATTGAACATGTTGCCAAGACGGATTGCAACATCTTTGTCAGGGTGATGTTCCTCCACAAATGAAAGCACCTCACTCCACTTTGCACAAATGTCCTTAATCTTTGACGAAGGCACCTTACATCTCTCTTCCTCCTTCATTGAAGCAATTTCCTGAGTTCTGATTTGATGGTGTTGCAGCTCATCAGTGGTTAAATCTTCATTGTGGTCCTCCACCAACTCTTCCACATCCTGGCTACTCACATCCAACCCCATGAAATTCCCCAATGCAACAATACTTTCCACAACTTCCATAGGCTCCTCAGGGTCAGCTCCAAACCCTTCAAAATCCCTCTCTTGGACAGAATCTGGCCACAACTTTCTCCAAGCAGAGTTCATCGTCCTGGAAGTCACTCCCTGCCAAGCTTTATCTATAAGGCCTATGCAATAGACGACATTGAAGTGATCTTTCCAGAACTCTCTTAGGGTCAATGCAGTGTCTGAGGTTACATCAAAGCACCTTTGAAAAATTGCTTTGGTGTACAGTTTTTTGAAGTTTGCAATGATCTGCTGGTCCATGGGCTGGATGAGAGGTGTGGTGTTAGGAGGCAAGAACTTTACTGTTACAAAATTGAATTCCTTAGACAATTGGTCTTCCAAGTCTGGATAATGAGCAGGAACATTGTCCATTACCAGGAGGCACTTGAGTCCCAATTTATTTTCCAGGAAGTAGTTCTTCACACTCAGGCCAAACACTTGATTAAACCATTCCAGGAAAATTTCCCTCGTGACCCATGCCTTACTGTTAGCCTTCCACATCACACACAATTTACTCTTGGCAACACTGTATTTCTTGAACACTGAGATTTTCAGAGTGATACACGAGTAAAGGCTTCACTTTGAAATCCCCACTAGCATTACCACACAACATAAGAGTTAGCCTGTCTTTCATAGGCTTGTGTCCTGGTAGTGCCTTTTCCTCCTCCATGATGTAGGTCCTCCTTGGCATTTTCTTCTAAAAGAGGCCTGTTTCGTCACAATTAAACACTTGTTGGGGTTTGAAATTTTCAGCCTCTACATATTCTTTGAATTCACGCACAATTTTTTCAGCCGTAAGTTTGTCTGAACTGGCACCATCACCATGCCTTACAACACTGTATATGCCACTTCACTTCTTGAATTTTTCGAACCAGCCTTTGCTGGCCTTAAAATCACTCATCATTATTATTATTAATTATAATCAAGGGGGAGCTCTAAACCCGTAGGATTATGCAGCGCCTATGGGGGGTATGTGGAAGGTATTCAGGCTTAATTCAGGGAACTGGAGCACACATCTAATTCCATAGATCAAGAGCCCCTCACCAGCATCAAGGAACCTCCCTTGAGGAGATCACTCTCATCAGCACTGGTTCCAGGCATTTTCTTGACAAGATCGGTATGCAACTGCCTTGATTTTTCACAAATTAATGACTGCACAACACTATCACTCGCTAACTGTTTTTCGTTTATCCACACCAACAACAATTTCTCCATATTTTCTATTGTTTGTGATCTCTGTTTCGTTATCGTATTCACCCCTTTCGCAACATTGGCTTCAGTGATTTCTTTTCTCTTCGCAACAATGGAACCGATGGTTGATGGGGCCTTATTGTATATCCTGGCGAGCTCGGCAAGACGTACGCCACTATCATATTTTTCTATTATTTCTTTCTTCAGTTCTATGGTGTTCCTCACTTTCTTTACCAAAGGACTGGCACTAAGAACTTTCTTTGGGCCCATTGTAGCTTATTTAGTAGTCACACACAATAATCAAGGGCCAAAAACAATGGATTGTTAAGAAATGTTTTGTATGAACTTGCGGGATGAGGTTCACTCAACCATAAACAATGCTACACTGCGTGACAATGTGCGTGGGTGGCGGGCTTACGGGCTTTGTATGTGCGCTGGGCAATGGACAGGTTCTGTACCATGAACGAAAACAGGCAATATTTCCACGAAAAAAGTGCCCGAAAACCAAAATCACCGATAACGGAGATACGCGAAAACGGAGGGTTGACTGTAATGTAAATTAGATTAGTCCGTTTCAGACACCCAAAAATGCACTTACAAAAGCAATTACAATAATACACTTGCATAATTGTTCGAGTTTCGAGGTTTCCGAAACTCAGGTTACCACTGTATGTACTTGATAAGTTTAGGGAATCATTTATGTACATATATTTATTCAGATGGTTATGTATTTATTACTTTTTGACAGTGGTTATTTATATATTTTTTTATTTTGCATGTAGTGAAGGAAGATGACAAGCTTAGAGATCCATGTCATGGGCAGAAGACAAACTTTAAGCCCCATGTGATGGGCAGCCCAAATTCCCCACACAGGTCTCCAATAGTGCTCCTCCATCATCATGTTAAGATTGCAACAGTAGCAAGGTGTACATTCCTCCAAGGATACTTGCATAGCAAGGGTAAGTTGTGAAAGATTAGCATTTTCTGGGTTCCCTTATAGAACAATACTTATGTTAACCCTTTCAGGGTTTCGGCCATACTATTACGGCTTACGCCACAGGCTTTTCGTCGTACTAGTATGCCTAAATTCTAGCGCCCTCAAATCAAGCAGAAACAGGCTGTTAGGCCTAGATGTGAGAGAATGGGTCTGTGCGGTCAGTGTGCGTAGTATAAAAAAAATCCTGCACCACAGTGCATAATGAGGAAAAAAAACTCTGACTGTGTTTTTGGTTTAAAACAGCGACTTTGCAGTCTATTTTCGTATGGTATTTATGCTTGTATTCTCATTTTCTTAGTCTCATTTGATAGAATGGATGATATATTACAGAAATAGAGATAATTTTGACTGGTTTCACGATGACAAGTACCTTGAAACTGAGCGCAAAGTAGCGAAAATGTTCGATTTTGGCCGATGTTCAAGAGTAAACAAATCACACCATGCGTCCAATACACATCAACTGGCGAGTCTAATATTCTTGCACAAGTGCGCTGATATTAATTATACCATTTTTACAATGATGCAGTTGTATACATAACAGTAAATCTTCTATTTTTTTGTCAGAATAAAAATTCAAAATGGAAAGCAAAAGTAATGTAAGAGGAGCCTGGAGACATGACTAATGAACAGAGAAGATGTTATTTTAGTGCCAGGAATGTCTGCCTTCTTTATTTTGGACCCTATTTTAAAATTGGCATCGTTTGAAATTTGTGTGAAATTGGCCAAATTGCCATTTTCTGACCACTATTTTGGGTAGTTGAAATTGGTAAATAGGCGGTTTCTTGTACTCAATCGATAGAAGAAGTGGAGTTCTAGCGAAATAGCTATAATTTTAGTGGACTGAAACATTGGAATGTGCCGAAAATAGGGCTCAAAGTGGGCGAAATCGCCGATGCGTAAATGTCATTGATACCGCTAACTTCGCGAAAGCATACTTCCGTTAGTTTTCGATCAAATTTCATAATTTTGGTGGCGTTATGATCGGAAAAAGATTCTCTATCATTTCATAAGATTTTTTTTTTTTTTCCAAAAAATTTGCGACCCTGAGAACAAGATTCGGAGAGGGTACTGAAACCCCCAAAAGGTTAATTTTCATTTAATTGAACAGATTAAATTTAAGTCACTTTTGACTTGTACATTACAGTTTATTAATTACAAAAAACATTGTACAGTAGACCGTTACATTACATGGTACTAGTTAAGTATGGTTGTACTGGAGTGTACCTAAATTATGTAATAGATCTTTGGGCTGTTTTACCCTGCAATACATTATACAGCTGACAGTAAGGCATCATCAGCTGCTCTAGACCGTATTTCAGAGCAATGATTCTAGATTTGTCAGGATCTGTCTTCGGTGAAAAAGTTTAACTTTAAGTCAGTCCAGTTAGTAAGTCGTCAGTAAGACAAAGTAGAAAGTCAGGTCAATCCTGTCAGTCAAGTCAAGTCCAGTCAGTAAGTCAATTCAGTCAGTCAAGTCTAAGTTAGTCAAGTCAGTTCAATCAAATCAGTAAGTCAGCCAATTCTGTAAGTCAAATCAATTCAGTCAAATCAGTAAGTCAGTCAAATCATGAAGTCAGTGAAATCAGTATGTCAGTCAAGTCAGTAAGTCTTAGTCCAATCAATAAGTCAGTTTATTCAGGTGACATCCTAAGTTATTCATTACACTAAGCCCACATATTTGTCTCATTCTTTTAAATTGTATGAACTAACACTTCATTAAGGCCATACATAATAAGCTTTGGCTATGCCTGGGATGGGAGTGGCAGGGAAGGAAAGTAGGCCTAACCCAGAGGCAGGCGGCCTGAGCGCTGGGGAAATAACCCTGCAGCCTGCGGGTGACGCTCCAGATTTTTTTACCGCCCACAAACGGAATTGTGTTAAGTTAATTTTACAAAGTGTTGTGTAAAAATATGCTGCAATTTTTCAATAGTGTAATCAAAATGTAGACAATAAACCTGTGTAATATAACTGTCTATTGTCATACGTACATAAAAATTTACCACTCCATAACCTGTTTAGTTTTAAGTAGTTTGTAAGCATTAGGATTAGTCTGCCCGAAATTCCCCATGATGCTAGTTGCTTTCTTTGTGTTCAACAATAATTTATTACATATAAACTACACTGTATACAGTGGACCCCAGCCTAACGAGCAAAATTCATTCCAGAAGCCTGCTCAAGTGCCATTACTGAACGAATTTACTTAAGAAATAATGTCACGTAGGTTAGTCTATTTCAGACCCCCAAAAATACACTTCCACAAGCACTTACAATATTCTTTCTTTCTTTCAACACATCGGCCGTTTCCCACTGAGGCAGGGTGGCCCAAAAGGAAAAACGAAAGTTTCTCCTTTTACATTTAGTAATATATACAGGAGAAGGGGTTACTAGCCCCTTGCTCCCGGCATTTTAGTCGCCTCTTACGACACGCATGGCTTACGGAGGAAGAATTCTATTCCACTTCCCCATGGAGATAAGAGGAAATAAGAACAAGAACTAGTAAGAAATTAGAAAAAAACCCAGAGGGGTCTGTATATATATGCTTGTACATGAATGTGCAGTGTGATCTAAGTGTAAGTAGAAGTAGCAAAATGTACCTGAAATCATGCATGTTTATGAGACAGAAAAGACACCAGCAATCCTACCATCATGTAAAACAATTACAGGCTTTCGTTTTACACTCACTTGGCAGGACGGTAGTACCTCCCTGGGCGGTTGCTGTCTAACAACCTACTACCTATAACTTACAATATTATACTTACATAATTGTACGATTTCTGGGGTGCTCGTTAGGCAGGGGTCCACTGTACTATGCAAAGAAGAGAAAAATTTGATTTTTGAATGTAATGTATAATACTACATTTAAAAGTTTGTGGTATAAAAAACACAGTGAACTTTGCTCTGATGAATTTAGTGACTCCATATGAATAGAAAATGTCTCGCATTCCTCAGGTGCTATGTGAGCCCTACATGTTTAGCGATTTCTTAAGATTAACCCCTAAACCGTCCAAACGTACATCTACGTTCTTACCGCTAGTGCTCCTAACGTAGATCAACGTTTTATTTTTTCTGCCTCCAAATTTGGGACGATTAGCCTTAGATGCCTGGTCTGTATAGAATGGATCTTAACACTTGGTGTGTGCAGTATTAAAAAATATGTGGGACCACTTAGTACCTTCTGGGAGCACCAGTTCAGTTAAGCGCCAGCTAGAGCAAAGAGTGTGGCAAACACCAGGGATTCACTGATGTCATGTATTAACACTCCCCTTTTAAGAGGAAAGTGACGGATGTGGCCACAAGTGGTCTAGGAAATATCTAAAACCTTGATAACCTATGTGCAACATTTGTGCAACATCCTTTCAATTCTGATACCGCTGGTAGTGTCATCCTGCCAGAATGTCCTATAACCTATACCCTAAGTAAAGAGAAACAATTCTGGAACGTGTAATACGTGTTTGGCAGGCAGGGTGGCTGGCTGGCCGGGTGGCTGGCAGGCCGGGTGGCTGGCTGGCCGGGTGGCTGGCTGGCCAGGTGGCTGGCAGGCCGGGTGGCTGGCTGGCCTGGTGGCGGGCAGGCCGGGCGGCTGATTGACTCTTGACTGTCTCTATCTCTGTCTGTATCTATCTCTGCCTGTCTCTATCTCTGTCTCTGTCTATCTCACAGATACACATAAATAATTATTATACATAGTGTAAATTACCTAGGATAACACAAAAATTCTGACGAAGTGCTATACTGTGCTTGTAGACATATGGCATAATAAGCATGACTGGCAAGTAATACACATTTTCACTTGTTCAGGAATCAGACATGACACATCTGCATCGTGTGTAATACCTGTTGGTTCTGAGACAGAAAGAGAGAGAAGCAGAGACAGGAAGGCAGACAGATAAGCAGAGACAGAGCTAGATAGATAGACAAATACAGACAAAATAGACACAGACACAGACAAATAGACACAGACACAGACAAATAGACAGATAAACAGATAATGTTTATATGTAACGCTGAAAACAAACAGCCAAGGCAGTGCACGATCATCAAGTGTCACGTGTCCACTGCTGCACTGTCAGCAGTGGAGTGACACTCGTCTTACATGATGCTTCAAGGAGTTTTATATACGTATACTCCTGCATGTCTAAAACATTGCTTGGACCTATAAATACTTTGTATATATTTATAGACAGTAGGTGACCAAGGCAGGTGAAAATGTTCACCTGTCAGTGTGTTTGTGACTATTTGAGCACTATTTCAGTACAGTAGGGCCCCACTTATACGGCAGGTTAGGTTCCAGGCTACTGCCGGAAAGCAGAACGTCTTTTTTTCCACTTATAAATGCATATACATGCCATACAACTGCCGGAAAGCAGAACGCCTTTTTTTCCACTTATAAATGCATATAAATGCCAGACAACAAGTTTGCACTAACTTATATAAAGTTAGTAATAGAACTAGGCATTAAAAAACATAAGAAAAAGTAAAATGCATACACGGTACATTCATTACTTACCTTAAAATATTTGTAGTCTTAACCCTTTGGGGATCCAAGGGGTCTCTGAAACTCGTTCTCAGGGTCCACGAATTTAAAAAAAAAAAATATTTTTTTCTTATGAAATGATAGAGAATCTTTTCCCGATCATAACGCCACAAAAATTATGAAATTTGATCGAAAACTAACGGAATTATGCTTTCGCGAAGTTAGCGGTATTGATGACATTTACGCATCAGCGATTTCGCCCACTTTGAGCCCTATTTTCTGCAAATTCCAATGTTTCAGTCTAATAAAATTATAGCTATTTCGCTAGAACTCCATTTCTTCTATCGATTGAGTACAAGAAACTGCCTATTTACCAATTTCAACTACCCAAAATAGTGGTCAGAAAATAGAAATTTGGCACATTTCACACAAATTTCAAACGATGCCAATTTCAAAATAGGGTCCAGAATAAACAAGGCAGACATTCCTGGCAATAAAATAACATCTTCTCTGTTCATTAGTCACGTCTCCAGGCCCCTCTTACATTACTTTTGCTTTTCATTTTGAATTTTTATTCTCACAAAAAAATAGAAGATTTACTGTTATGTATACAACTGCATCATTGTATAAATGGTATAAATAATATCAGAGCACTTGTGCATGAATATTAGATATTAGACTCGCCAGTTGATGTATATTGGACGCATGGTGTGATTTGTTTACTCTTGAACATCGTCAAAAATCAAGCATTTTCGCCTCTTTGAGCTCAATTTCAAGGTACAGTGGTACCTCGAGTTACGATGGTCCCCAAAATCGCCCTTTTATGTAAGTTTATTTTTTTAAATGCTTTTGTAAGTATATTTTTGGGGGTGTAAAAGGACTAGTCTATTTTACATTATTCCTTATGGGGATAAATTCGTTTGGTAATGGCACTTGAACAGCATTCTCGAATGAAAAAATATCGTAACTCGAGGTACCACTGTACTTGTCATTGTCAAACCAATCAAAATCATCTCTATTTCTATAATATATCTTCCATTCTATCAAATGAGACCAAGAAAACGAGAATACATCAATAAATGCCATACAAAAATAGACTGCAAAGTCGCTGTTTTAAACAAAAAAAACGGTTGGAGTTTTTTTTCTATCATTATGCAGTGTGTGGTGCAGGATATTTTTTATACTGCGCACACTGACCACATAGACCCATTCTTTCATATGTAGGGCTACCAGCCGTTTCCACTTAATTTGAGGCCTCTAGAATTTACGCGTACTAGTACGGCACCAACCCCTGCTCGTAAAACGTACTAGTACGGCACCAACCCCCAAAGGGTTAAATATTACACTGTTGAACACCAAAGTTCAGATTGACTAAAGTTAGTGGCTTTCTGAACCTATGATCTATTTTATCTAATTTTTTTTAACACCGGCCATATTCCACCAAGGCAGTGTGAACCAAGAAGCAAAGCAAAAGTTTTTTAAATTTAGTAATTTATACAGGAGAAGGGGTTACTAGCCCCTTTCTCCCGGCATTTTAGTTGCCTCTTATGACACGCATGGCATACAGAGAAAGAATGTTGTTCCACTTCCCCATGGAGGTCT